>JAHDVE020001701.1:0-242448 GCA_022606495.2 Halesus radiatus | reverse complement strand
GGAATGATCAAGCCTAAACATTGTATCCTCAGTCAAGGCATGAATCCCTTTTCTGAATTCTAGCCAGAAATTCTACGGAAGGTTGAACTGCAGACGAAAGAAAAACAAGCAATAAATCCTTCAAAATTGCTCTCCAAAAATGCCAACACTCTGAAAACAAAGCACGAACGGATAGCATAGCTATGTTTATGCATAATAAAGACTTCAGAAAGTTCTGGCAAAAAACATCAACTGTGATGAAATAAAAGTTCCACCATGAGTCAACAACATCACGGGAGATTAAAACATAGCCCACGAATTTAGAGATTTTTTCTCTTTAAATGAGGATTAAGGAAATACTACGAAACTATCTAAAATGACATATCCACCTGCGATCAATGATGAACCGGTCATGAATATCACTCTTGAAATGGTTGTAGGCGCGATTAAGCAAACTGCCCTAGGAAAAACTCAAGACTACGGCGCCATAAATAAAGGCCATAAATAAGGTACGCAGGAGATCATCTCTATACTATTTAATTCTATCCGCCCTATACTCCAGCCTCCTAAGATAGACACATATACCGATGGACATGAGTCAATGTGTTATCATGCCAATCTTGAAATCAACTGGATGCATAGATGTTGGAAAATTACCGACCAATCTCCTTACCAAAAATGATTTCAAGATTCACGCTTTTTAAAGAGAAACTTTCTACCCTGAATAGTCAACTTCAAGAGCGCTTCATCGACTGATATTGCTATTTATGGAGTCAAACAAACAAAAGACTACTATAAAAAAAAATAATAACCGTTCATGTGTGTTTTCTAGACCTTAGCAAAGCTTTCAATCGTGTTTGCCACAACTTATTATGGAAAAGAATTTATAAAGCGATGTGTCCTATCAGCACCAGTCAATAGGCTGGTTATTTGATATGGACAAGAGAAAATCATATTAAATTGGCAGGACCTTCTTCTAAACCCCTTTCGTTAAAAGTGGAGTCAGGCAGGGGGGATTATGTCTTCCACTATATTTAATGTATACATAAATGACCACCTGCATCGATTCGCGGATTGGTTTCCATAGCTGAGGAAAAGGGAGACACAAGGATCTACTGAATGTCCCACTAATCTGGCTAGAAGGAAATATATTGCTCGTGGCCTCACAGGTTAAATACCTAGGATATATACCTACAAAATACAAGAAAGATATGGAAGATATATAAGATACGGAAGATATAGAAGTTATGGAAGATATGAAACAACAAAGAAGTGCCATTAATATACTAATGCCATTAATGCTCTTAAGGCGGTTCTACCACTGTAGCGATGATATCAGGAAACTGCTTTTTAAGACATACTACACTGCCCTATACACACCTGAGCTGTGGATACAATACTTAATAGCGCGATGGGACTACAACTTACAGGCAACTTTTGAATCTTCTAAGATTTTGCAGTGCCTCTTCGATGTTTACCCAAGGGAAGGTCCACTCATTCCCCGCTTTACTTCGCCACCAACTAGCCAGCATCTGGGGCAAGACACGGAAGTCAACCAAAGCCATTGTCGTGGCTTCATTCGAGTGGCTCAGCTCTCTACTCAATGAGCGATGGATGCAGATGATGTGGTTACCACCCTGATAGACGAACCCATAATTTAATTTAATTTTACAGTTATATATAATACTCATTTTTCTATTTGTATCTAATAAATTGAATCTATTTACCCATATCTCATGTAACATAGAAGGTTTGCACTATCCACCAAGTCCTGCTGGATTAAAAACTTAAACAAATAAAATTATCACAGTATTCACATTGGTTCATAAAAAATATTTCATTTTTTTCTATGTCAATATTTGAATGTTATTGATATTGTTCCAATAACTGGGTGTAAAGATTTTTTAATGATTATATTTCGTTTATTTTTTTTTACTTTAGAGCACAGTTGGGAGATTTGTAAAAACACTCTAACATACGTAGATCGTTGATTTATTTTAGTTGGGAGATGTGCCAAACATGCTAACGTGCGTACACCGTTGACTTATCTCAGTTGGGAGACGTGTTAAACGCGCTAACATGCGTAGACCGTTGATTTATTTCAGTTGGGATATGTGCCAAACACGCTAACATTCGCAGACCGTTGATTTATTTCAGTTGGGAGATTTGCCAAACACGCTAACATGCGCAGACCGTTGATTTATTTAAGTTGGGAGATTTGCCAAACACGCTAACATGCATAGACTGTTGATTTATTTCAATAATTCTCGTGCTTAACAGCTCGGCCCTTCTGGCTATTTATAGTATTATATTTTTAAAATGTAAAGTGTTCAGGATGAGGTATTTAGATAAAGTTGATCTAATATCGATTAATGTCATTTATACCTGCGTACAATCCTTAGATACATAAATCAAAAATTACAGCACAAACAAACATTTTATTTTTATGTTCACATTTTGTCACTTGTAATCTGACATATTTTCAAAATACATATTTTTTAAATTTTATTTCCATCAATCATAAATGCCGATGGAAGTTTTTTACGTTCGCCATTATACTGGGTGACGCTGACAGTGATCAATCAATTGCTGGCATAACAAAGTGAGGGACTACCGACTTTGTAAACTAGATTAAATTCCCGGACTTTTGTAGGATTTTGACGAATAATACATTGCATATATTAATTTCCAAAGGACTTTGGGTTATAACTACTAAAAGTAAATAATGATAATATTAATTACATTCATATTGTCGGTTAGAGTGTCGCGCTTTAGTGGTGCCCAGGGGCGCTTAACTTTTGTTTTTGACACCAAAATAATTTGCTAAAGAAAATTGTGTGTGATTGCACCGACATCTGAATTGCAACAGTAAGTTAACACTCTTTTAAGTTTGATTTGAAACGAACAGTTTTATTTGATACTATTTTTGTTCGGTTATACACAGTTCACAAAACTTTCAACACTGTTGCAAATGCACCACAATCCAAAGAAGTTCGCTTTTATAAAAAAAACATTGCCACAAAGTGCCAATGAGTAAGAATTCGAATAATGTTAAGTTTTGGTAGTACTCCATCGGTAAATATTTAGCATTGAAAGGGACGATAACACTATTCCTCACACATCAGCAATTTAGCATGCGTATTAATTACTTTGCAGGACATTCTCGAGACATAACCGATATGTAACATCATAATTCCCTTGTTAGGCCACGCCAATTCCCGTCCCAATCAAAATCTTAACCCTTCCAGCGCGTGGCCCCATTTTCCGGATCCAACTCTCCCCGGTAGTTCCGTTCCCTCCTCCCCCCGACAGTTCGACTTCTCCCCGTTCTCAGCGGCGGCAGTAATTTCTCCGCCCCAAAGGTACGCGTGGGCGTCTGCACCGGGCGCTCTGTTGTGTTGGGCAGCGTTCCGTGAAAATTACAAAGCGACACTCCTGGAGGCCTGCGCCAAAATAAATGTTTGAAATATAAGTTTTGAAAGTTAAGTTCTTCATTTGTAAATAGTTAGTATGTATAATTTAATAATTGGTATTATATCGCCCTACCGCAAAAACACTGCTGAGTCCAGCATTGGAGTTTTTAGTATGATTTATATATATAATTTTTAATACGAGCCTACGAAAGAACATTCAGGTCATAAAAAATAACTTTTTTTTGTATCTTTGTACTCTGTTGAACTGCCGTACTGCACAATTATGCATCGGATAACGTCATTATTCATACTTCAAAAACGTCATTCATAAATGCAAACCTTGTTTCACTTTTATATAAGCTTCCCGAGGATATGCATTTTCTTGAATGTTTTGGTAACCCTCGATGATATTAAAAATTTCACAATGTCTGCTTCGTCTTCTTCTTGTATGGTGAATAGGCTGCTTATATTTGACACAGGCTAGATTCTGAAGTCGGAACGCTTACGCTGCATCTTCCATACCTCTTCCGTGACCGGAAAATCATAGAAATATTCGGCTCGAAAAAATGTCTTACCGCAGTAAAAATATCATTCCCGAGTTCCTGGATCGAGAAATTACTTAGGCAGCATTAAAACAATCTTGTGAACAATAATAATTTTTTACCGGCGCATTGCTCTGCTCAGTGTTGACATCCGCAACAGGATAAACACTTGGAGCGAGAACTAATGCGGCGCAGTTGCCAGTGTATAATATTATTGCATTATCTACAACACACTGTCCCATTTCTCTCACTGCCGCTGCTACTGCTACTGCTACTGCTACTGCTACTGCTAGTGCCGGTAACTTTGGGAATTATAATATGCATGGCTAACAACAGACCCCCAAACGGGAGCAGGCAATTATGGTCAATGTAAAAATTATCACGTTATGTTAAGTCGTTATCCCTTGGTTGCTTAGTTTATGGATAATTTGCGCTGCGCATTTGGTGAAAGGCATGAAACAAGGAGTTTAACAAATATTTAAATAATGTTGTCAATTGAAATTTACAAACCAATTTTTTTGAATTCAGCTTTGACTAAATCATGGATGTGATGGAAATTACTAAATATGTTTAATGGTCACCAGTTTCTACCTGGAGACTCAAAACATAACCCAAATTGAACATGCCATATTCTTGCTGGCTCCGGGCTATTGGGACTCTTGCCTAGTATTGAAGTAATTACACGTGAGTGAGGACCAATTATAGCCAATACGTAATTCATAATAATTGGGCCACATATATGGACCGTGGAATCCCCATGTAGAGCCATCAAACAAAACAAACTTTTAGCAAACCAAAATACAGCACACGTCTCAAACAAACACTCTGTGTCCTCAACAACACACTTATTTTGCCAGACAATAAAATTATCCACATGACTGTTGTTTACACAAAGTATTTGCATGGCTGCTTTCAGCGGATTAAAAGGCCGGTCCCGCCACTTTGAGATAACATCATAATATGTACATTGTGTGTACATTATGTTTAATGTTCATTGTTCAATCACTGATCCGACAAGAAAACAAACAATGGATTTTGGCCTACTTACATAAATACGACTTAATATTGATTTTTTTGCAAGGAAATAGGGGTTCGAGCTTTGGCTCTTAGCAAATGGTCTCAGGTTGTATTCCATATTATGTTTCCGAATATCATTTTAAACAGCTGATCTACCATTAAATAAATTTTAAATTAGAAGCAGTGTTATCTCCAAAATTTATTGTTTCATTAATATCTATATTCAGAATAATTATTGTTATTTTGGTGCCTTGGTTGTTTCTTGATTTTGTTTGAATTTCTAGTTTCTAATGTGATTATTTTAAATATAATTTTATAGTAATTTTGTTTATTTTATATAACTTCCTTTTTTATATTAATACCGAATTATTTACCTTCTCATTTTTCGTCTATGTCTGTAATTTGCCTTGTGGTAATATTGTGTAATTATTTTTCAGTATACATTATATCCTGACAAAGGAACGATTAGTTTCGAAACTTGTTGATATTTATGGATTAAAATAGTGGTTTAAACAAAATATGATTTAATTGCTTTATTTTGTCTTGTACATAAATTATGAGAAACGAATAATAAAAGATTGCCCTAATGGTAATCCAGATGACGATTCATGGAAGTCGTAGAGGAGGGAGACGTCGCATTTTAAGGCTTCTTTATTTGCGTTACTGGTACGAATGTAGTTCGGCAGAGTTGTCCTGAGCTGTCCAAATAATAACCATTCTCTGTTGAGAAGTCAGTAGAATAAGAAGAAAATTATTAACTCAGCTATTTCATTTTTAGGGATACTGTTCAAACGCTCTCTTGAATTAAATGAAGGAATCAATTTTCTTTGAGCGACTTTCGCTGTTGCATTGAGAAAATACGTAAGCTGATATACAATTCCATAGCCAAGTTGTTGAGGACACGAACGAGTCGTGAAAACAACCCGTTCTCAAACGACATATTGTCAACCGTTAGGTTAGGTTATGGCATAAAACAGTTTCCCTTCTGCACAGTCTCCAGTTGCGACTCCAAAAACACAACGAAAACAATAATGTAAAATACGCATTATGAGTATTTCACTCACCTACATAGTGTAAAATAAGGCGTCCTTTGTTTTGACAAATTCACAATGATCAGTGAAAAAAAAACTTATCTTATACACCAAGGACCAAGGTGTGTAAATCTGTCTCTCTTTAATAAGAAGTGTTATATATTAAATTAGTTTCGTGAATTACTATCGAGGTTTATTACCTATACCTAATTGCCTGGGACGGGAAGATTTTTTTTTTTATAAAACCTTTCAACCGATTCATATTTATTATTCCCTTATTAAAATTAGGAAAGTTCTTACAATTTACAACCGAAGATGGCGCCAGAGTTCATCCAAGTCGTAAAATAAATTGTGTTTGAATGTACTTCGATTGAAAATTGGCAAGAAACTGTAAATTGAACTGCAGTCACTGGCAGGTGGTTTTTAGGCGAAGGAGTTTAAATTATTATTATAATGGCTTAAAATAAAATACTTTTCTAACAATGATTTATTCGATTTGATTTATTTTGATCGGTAGATACTTAAGTATATAAAACATTGGAATGTTTGTGTTAAGAAATATACTACATTGCTACGAAAGTGAAAAGATAATTTTTTTTAAAAAAGCATTCCTACAAATAAAAAAAGGTAATTGCTTATTTTTTATCATTTTTCCCACTTATATATTATAAGTTTCAAGGAGTAAGAAAAATTATTAATTGTTTTTCTAAAAATTTCTTCAAACGATTGGTAACTTTGTGGCGTCATTATTAATTAAATAATTAAAAATGTACTTTGTTTGGTGTTTTTGTGTTTAATTCGTAGAAATCCATTTATTTTTTTTAAATAAATTTATTGTAAATCAATTTTAATAATGTTATTATTAAGTTCTGCAAGTATTTTTAGTTTTTTATTATTATTGTGACAGCTGTTTCAGCGTTTAAGGCCAATTTAGAACTGCGGTTAATCCACATTGTAACCACATATTTAAATGATTTTATTTACTCCCACCCCATTCTAATTTGCACGGGTTTTCAACGATTTATTATCGGTAAAACCGGTTAAGTTAGAAAACAATAATCACAGAATTCAGGATTTTTTACTTGCAGAAATTAATAATAACATTATTAAATTTGAATTACATTAAATTTAAAAAAAAAAAAGTCCAAATATCCAGGAATACCTACTCCTTGCATTCGACTGATGTATTATTATTTGAGGTGACAATTTTTTTGGTTTGAGGAAATTACATTTATGTTATCTACGTGCTTAGCAGGTGAATCAGTTGTGTTATGGCTCTATTGATTTTGCATCTTGTTAAATTACCTAAGTTGATATTTTTGTTCGTTTAATTAAACATTTTCCGTGCGTCGTAATTGTTGAAAGCCTCATGTTGTATTTTGTTTAAATGAAAAATTATGCTGTAAGTATTAGTAAAATGCAGCAAATAGTATTCTTGAGCAAAATACTTGAAATAGAGTGACAAAAAATACCACCTATGACAAAAACTCTGTACGCCCTTGAGATGATGACGTGAAAAACAAAAGAATAATAACCAAATTTCTTTCAATAATGTGTAGCTCACAAATGGTGTTTTTGTGGGAAGTTTGTCTACTATAATGATATGAATGATATGAATCATATGTATGATATGAATGATATGAATGACATGAATGACATGAATGACATGAATGACATGAATGACATGAATGAATGATATGAATGATATGAATGATATGAATGATATGAATGATATGAATGATATGAATGATATGAATGATATGAATGATATGAATGATATGAATGATATGAATGATATGAATGATATGAATGATATGAATGATATGAAGATATGTAAAAACCATCCAGAAAAATAATCTCATTACGATATTTATAAATGCTCCATATTTGTATATTTTGTTGTTCCCTTATATTTTTCTCTTGTATGTTGTTCTATTTAACTTGGTCTTACAAAATTATTTCTGTTTGTATTAATTTTTGATACTTTATGTACTATCTTTACACCGAAAACTATATTAAAAAAAAAAAATAAAATAATTTTAAAAAAAATTCCCATTTAAAAACCATAGTAAATAAAATCCGAGTTTAAAAGAATAAGAGTGATTGGAGTAATTTCCATTTTTCAGTCATACAGGTCACAATGGGATCAATAGAATTAGTGAAAAATGTTTATTTCTTAATAATTCTCTGAAACTTTATAAAACGTCTTAGCGTCGCCGATACCTGTTAAGTGTTGTTTGAGGTCTTGAAAACATAAAAAAAATTACATCTAAGAAAAAAAGAAATTTAAAAAAGTGTACATAATACACAACAAAAAAATACTGAACGATGTCGCAACTTGTTATTCAATTTTTTGAATACGTTGTAACTTAACAGATATTGCCTGCGTAAGGACGAAAAACTTCCATTTTTAAATAAGTCTCTGTATTATAAGCATGTTGGGCAAATTGGGAAGGTGTGATAACATACTCGTACATTAGATGATTGGATTGAATAGAGACAAACACCGTATCCTCGGGCATAAGAAACTCTCAAGGACTTGCAGGTAACGATTTTCGGCGATCATTACCATATATAAAAAATAAATTCGAGTCGAATCGATTCGAGTAAAATAACAAAAGGGAAAGTTAATATTTGAAAATCTTTTCACGGTGGTAGTAACTACATAATATCTACATTTAATATCTTATTCTCTCAAAGCTTTTAATGACGAAAAGCTCAGGTGGGTTGCGTTTCGCTTCGTGTCGATTAAACGACGGTTAGGGTGATGAGCGGAGGTATTTTCCATATAATCCCTCGCATTCATCCCCTAAGGCTCTGGCGGTGATGCAAGCTCAAAAGGCTCTTCTTGATATAATATGCGTATAACAAAATTAAACCTGAACCCTTTTCGATCGATCTCAAGTAGACAAGAGAGCGTAGAAAGTTTGTTCAATCTCTATACAAGCGTAACTACATATTTCGCTTGAGGAATTTTATTGATGGATGGAGATAAAGGTATAAAGTAACGGCCAATCGGTCTGACAGATTTCTCTGTCTTTACAGATAGATTGGTGTCGCTTGAACTTACAGAGAGAATCTGTGTTTGTTTCAACAGTATTTCAATGGAAGTGCTCTGAAAAAAAAATCGTCCTTAACAGACGGGATAGCCAAACCAAGATCGGTGAAGGGGTTGTTTAATTTAAAGGGAGTTGTCTAAAAGAAACAGAGGTTACCTACAATTAAGAAGAGCTCATGATTACAGGCTTCAAATGGGCGCAATCTGCAAATAATTGTAAAAAATTATGTAATTTTTTTGATTTTGAAAGCCAGGAGTGTAAATTACTAAAACAGTATCATTAAAATTAATTATAAATTAATAAAAAGTACATTGTTTGCACCAATGTTTTTAATATAAAAATATCAACATGTTTCGAAAACGAAGCTTTCCTCATCAGGATACACCACAGTATACTAAAAATAATAAGTATAGACAAATGATAAATATAGAAAATAATAATGCAAGAATAGACAAATTACAAACATAAACATAAATTAACAATAAGTAATGAACGTAGGTAAATAATTATATTAAAACGAAAAAAAATATTGAAAAAATTAAAAATTATTATAAAATGTTAAATAATAATTTTTATTTTTTTATTTTATTAATAATATAAATAAAATCAAGAAAATAAATTAATATATTAATTTATTAATAATGACACCACAAAATAACTAAACATGCATTGAAGAAAAAAAAAATTTCATGGAATTTGTTGACACGACACTCCCGGCACTCAAATTTTAACTTCGTGTGTTTTTATACTTCATATTCTTTAAATATTTATTTATATTGTATCAATAAATAATTAAGCCATTTTATTAATCAATCACTTTTTATAATTGTTTGTTTTTATCACTTATTTTTCTCTCTCTTGTCTCTACTATGTGCACTGTTAAAACTGTTAATTTTGTAATGTTTTAAAAATAATTGATTTTTTAATTTATTTATTATCAGTAGTCCTATTAATAATACATCAATGTCAATCTCATATTTCTTACAGTTCAAAAAATCATGTTCAACTGCATTACCAATTCTGTACAACTGTGCAGGTTAGACCAAGGGGAGCTTTCCTGAGAATCTAGTGGGAAGCCCGGTATACTTATCATCAGTCAGTGGTGGTATCCTAGTCAGTGGTGGTATCCCAGTCAGTAGTGGTATCCGTAAGAATATTCTGAAATTATACATGGAGAAAATAAAAGCACCAAATAATAATATTTACTACCAATTAATGAACCTTTTTTTAATGCTGACATCAAAAATATAAAGTAATAAATGAATAATAAGTTTTTTTTTCTATTTATACTTATATCGTATACAAGTTGTATTTTTTCGGTTTTTAATTGTTTGGCCTTTACCCTTCAATTGTTGGCATACAAATTTAAAATATGGGTTAAATAAAAAAATAAAAAAATGTATCGAAGAAAGCAATCACTTTGGACTTGACATTTAATTCTTTATTTTCAGACACTTTATTATATTCATGATGAAGACAGTGAAAGGGGGGAAATAGATAGTATATCAGAGGAGAACAAGATAGGGCATCGGAGAGGGGGCGGTAGAGGGATAGGGGAAAAAAGGGAACATCCTTCGAACTATTTTAAGGATGTTTCCTTTCTTCCCCTCCCCTTCCTCTACCACTCATAATATATCACTTTGTGTTAATTTAGTTAATATGTATACGGTCCTAAAGATGGTTCAGTTCAACCGAAACTGGTCGACAATATATAAATATACATAAGCGCCTTAAAGCAAATAATTATATAAAAAAAAAATTAAGTTTGAAGCAATTCACTTCAGTCCCAATTCACAATTGAAAATCATTTAGCATTATTTGAAAATCGTCATAGCTTTATTTAATGTACGACCAGAATTACAAAAGGTGTTCAAAGAAAGGAAAAAATTAGACATACAAAGGGAAATGGAAAGATTAAATTAGTAATAACTTGTAATTTGGTGAAAGATTCAAGAGGATCTAAGGAGGGCGACGTGCAGGGTAAACAGGTACGAGTATGATTATAAAAAAATTTAAAGCTTTAAAAAAAAAAATGTTGAATTGAAAATGTTATTTTGTTAAATGGTGTTATTTGATTGGAGTAGTACAATTATATTGAAAGAAATAAAACTCAATTTTTTTATTAGAAATAATTTGTATGTATTCTTCTTGATTAAATGTATAAAAATAGCAGTTGTCTTCAAATACACGAATTGTCCCAATAACTCACAAAAAGGTTAATTTTTGGTAAAATTTCATTTCATTTGTATTGCAATTTTTATGGCTTCATTCAATAAAGCTTTGTTAGAAATGGAAACACAGATTTAAAAAAATAAAGAAAGTAAATACAGTTGTTTCTTAATTTATTACGTTTAAAATAATGTATTTTAAAATGAGGTAATTTTTAATACTTACTACCCTATTCAATTGCTACAAGCAACTTTCATATTTTAAAATTCTAAGAAACAATAATTATCTTCTGCAAATATTTAGGAACATCAAAAATAATATATTTTTCTTCCTATTGTTTGCTTTGTGAGTGATATAATAATTTAGTTATTTTCAATTGTTTAGTATAGAACGTTTATAAATCGTTGTTGTTGAAATACTAATAAAATAAATTAATCCTTTAGACAAGCTTGTATCACGAAACAAGTTAATAGTTTTTATTTTACTATCATCAGTGACGGTTCATAGCCTATTTCAGTGAGAGTTCACTGGGATATTAAAAAAGGGGAAAATTCGCCACGGTTGGATCAAAAATTACCCAGTATGAAACCAGAAAATATTGATTTTAATAGGTAATGAATGTTTTTTTCAACCCAAATAATACCCTAGATATATGAAAAAATTATATGGTGTTCTTTTTCATATACGAGTAGTATATGTAAATCTACATTTTTCACACTACTGCACCAGCGATTAGCGACCTAGAAACGAGATACAATTTGGCGATTCATTAATACGTCTGTAGCTAAAGAATGTAATATCTTCAGTTCCAAAAAATCGAAAAACTCGATTTACGTAGAAAAAGTGCGTTTTTTGAAATACCTATCAATGCTAGCAAATTTTAGAAATGCGGTAATGTGAAAATACGTCTACAGTTATTAACTTATATTAATAACAACTTAAAATACAATAAATCTCTTGATTCTTTCAAAGTACTATTCTGTACGAAATTTAGTATAAAAAACTAAAAAAAACTAAATCGCTGCGCACCAGAGAAGATAGTAGATTCCTAAGGTTTGCTATCTGCCACCCTAGCACCACTAGTATGTTTTTTACGAACTATTTCTTATGGCAAAAATTCTCGTACGTGCTGAATTCATGAACGCACATTTGAGATTCATTTCGGACTCGCTTTTGGGCAGTTCGACGGGAGAATTTTTAGCACGGAATTTTAATGGCGCGCTGTTAAATGTTTATGAGTGTTCACTGCAACAAACTCTTATAGAGAAAACCGCCACCGACCGCGATAAACATTATATATATATATGTAATACATACACCTAAATGCGTTAGTTTATAAACCTCTTAAAAAGGTTATATTAAGTTGGTTTCTACAAAGAAACTCAAAAATATCTTATGTATACCAAATAGAATTCAATATAGTCGTTAAAAAATTATACAAAAATAGTTGTCACACGATTTAATAATACAATTTCTTCAATTCCAAAATCAAAGTATTTTGGTTTGTAGCTTACATAGTAGATTAATAATTAACCATATTTCACATCTTTCATTAAGAGGAACGGCTGCGCTGCATGTTTCATACAAAACTTAATTTTTGATTTGAGGCCAAAATACTCACCTAAACCTAATGATCTTTTTTTTCTTAATAAAGTGTAGTAAATATATAGTGAGGATGAGAAGTAATTTATTTATTTTTTGTTTTACATTATGAAATATAGGCTATTAAAGGAATTGATTTTTCGCGGTTTTATAGGCACTTTTAACAATCATTTGGGGGCTAACGGTGATATAAAAAAAGTTTTACCCAATCTATGAAAATATAATGAAATATAAAATAAACAATTTAAAATATATATATATATCAAAATAAGTATTATGGTGGACTTTAAATTAAATTAAAAACGACCAATTTGGGTTGGAACACAAACTTGCCGTACATAATTTAAAATATCGGCCCTAAACGATAATTTTAAAAAATATACAATAAATCCGCAAATAATATATTTTTTAAATTGCCTCTGAATTATGAAAATTGATTTTTTTCCATGGCATATACTTCATAATTTAAAAAAAAAAAAAAACTTCTCATCCGTACTAGACATTTACTAAACCTTTAATTTAAAAAAAATATATGATTCAGTTTGGATGGGTATTATGACCTCAAATCCAAAATTAAGTTATGTATGAAATAGGCACCGCAGCCGTTCCTTTTAAGTATGTTACTTAACGAACAAATATGCGTAATACATTATACTATTTTCTATATTTATCCTAAGTTATTATAACTAGATGTATTTTTATTTCAGAGTAATAAAATATTAAACATTGGGTATGTCTATATTTATGAAATCTTAAACGAGTGAATTCAATAATTTATTTAGTACTCCCATAAAAAAACATAAAGCATTGTAAACAGAAAGAAGAGGAAACAATGCGGGAATGGAAACACTTTTCGCTTGATTCGATAAATATTAAGTATTATCTTAACAGTAATTACGAAGTTAAATTTACGTAAACAGAATAAATATAGATATATTCTAATTCAATTTAAATGACTCAATATTGAAGTGCGTAAGCAATGTACAACTTCTTACCGATACTTCGGTTGAAAATAGATGACAAAAACAATAACGTATCAAAGAAAATTAATATTTCCCAAGATGACTTCAGTCAGATCAAAATTATAAAAGTAAACAAATGTGTTATTTTTCTATTTCCCACTCAGTGAAACAGGAATAACATCAATCAATTCTCACAACATAAAATCGAATTAAAAATAAAACCTTTGCTTTTAATCATACAAGCATGTTGATAGATGAATCGTAATATATATTTTTTCGTTCAATTTACTTCCTGGATACGAACTTCTTCTTGAATCCTCAGCATGGTGTTTACTGTTGATTTTCATGATTTTTTTGCGAAATGAGAAGATCAGGTTCTGAAAGAATAAGAAAACATTATTCTTGAAATATTGCATTTCTTGAAAACAGCCAAATGAAAGTAAAATATAAACAGAGGTATCTACGTTAAATTTATTAGGTTTAGGAATAGACTGATCTAGTATTTGAAACACAATACTCACTATTTAATGCGAACCGAACAACAGAACTGGCATCGCTTTCTTTTGAACCATCTCCAATCGGATTTATTTTTATTCCAGAGTTTTGTGCATCCGCAATATGTCTTTGATTATCCAAACTCGACGGGGGAACTATATTCCGATGTTCATTTTGTGTCTCTCGCTCTCCCTGATCTACAACTGTGACTTGAGAGTTTTGACTTGCAGAACTATGTCTGGAATTCAAGCTTTGCGAGGATGCAGGTGTTAACATATCCGGTTGTGTTGAATTATTATCAACGCTATAGATGCCTGTTGGTATGTTTTGTAGATTTTGTTGGCTTATTCTAAAGCCCGAACACAGTGTTCCTTGTGGTCCAATTCTCTGGGCGTACATTGGCTCCGGTGGACCAACTTTGGTTGTGTATATTGACTCAGCTGGTCCATGTGATCCAATTATTTGTGATTGATTCGGTTCCGTGGGTCCTTTTGGTATTATTCTTTGAGCGTAAATTGGTTCTGTTTGTCCTTGTGGTACCATTCTTACCGCATATATTGGTTCACCTGGTGCTACGGGGGGAGTAATTGTTCTGCCCGAGCTCCGCCTTCTCTCCAAAGAGCTCATTCTCATTTCAGGCATATTATTCCTATGCAAGGGTATTCTAGCATATTGAGGACTGGGGTTTAAGCTTTGATAATTGATACCAAATCCAGTGGCATACATGGAGAAATCTTTTGAGTTTCTTCCGGAACTTGAGCGATTTAATGCTATTCTCTGCATTTGCGCTTCTGAAACTTCGTGATTTGTTCCTCTATTCAAAGGAACCATTTGGGAGTAAATATTTCCTTCTTGGTCTTGATATTCTGGATAAACGTAGCTGTCTGGAGAGTTTGTAGACCTCAATGTTGCCGGTGGATACATGTCTTGTGGTCCTAATCTTACTCCGAGTGGGGTAATATTGAAGTCATCAGTTTCTTGCCCGATGATGGCTATTTCTTGGGCAGCCAATGATTCCTCGTGCAAAGCAGAAAGCGCTCTAGACGCCCGTCTACCGTCTCTCCTGATATCAGCACAGGGTCTAATCATGACCGTTGGAGCTCCAAAGTGAAGGCCAAAACCATTTTCATCATCAGGAGCGGCGTACATTGAAGGGCCGGTGCTGTAACATTACGTAAATTAATATTTTGAAAGTATTGAATGACTATACCTACTCCTAATAACTACCAATAATTACTGTTGGAATGCTAAATGCCATATAAAGTAAAATGTTACAAAATCGTCAAATGTTGATATTGAGGAATAAAATAAAGGATTGCCTTTTTTTATGAATAGTCTTTGAACAATCTTTCGTGTACCCAAATCGATTTCAAAACTTTTTTGGTTTCTAAAATTGTGCCATCAAAGGCCATCTAATTATCGACATAAAACAGATTGCTGGCTTACACGGATTCTCTTTTACTGGCATCAGCTCCACATCCAAACCTGGACCCTCTCCTCTTGCAGATGACTACAGCTGAGGCGCTGATTATGGCTAGCAGTATGAGCATGGCAGCTGCGACGAGAGCTCCGAGGATCATGGCCATGGACTGGCTGGGGGGCGAGTTCAATACTTCTTTGGAGGATTTGTCATTGATGTTGTGGAATTTATCTGAAAATGGAATAAAAATTAAATTAGATCAATTAAAATATCGCCAGAAAACCCAAAACCGGTAAAAATGTTAAATAGTATATAATATCTCCGTCTGAGATTTTGTTTTTTCAATTACAAATATATTCTTCAATGTCAGAGTTAATTTTTGCTTAGTTCTTAAAACGTCGCTTTCATAACACGTTCAGAGGCAAACACTACATGAAAAGAATAAAAACTAAATTTCCAATTCGCCGAAGTCAAATACATTCGGAGTCTGGCACATTCTGGCCTCTGACGATAGATTTATTGTGTTCTGTTCTGTAGCGAGCCCTTTGATGGCAAAATAAATCGATGGATCATGCTTGACCGCCCTAGCAACAAGTTACAGTAGCAAACACCCGGGGTTCCATTTACCAAGACGGATGGGAGACTCCGGAGCCACTTTAGCTCCAAACGATAAGAATTTATAATACATTGTTGACACACATAGAACGAGTTTGATGAATCGAAACGTGACATCTGACACATGAAGTTTTTTTTTAATACTTTGCTTGACATTGGACGGCGACACATTTTTCACAAATACTTCTTTTATTTTGAATGGTTTCCTCTCGATAAACTCGTATACACTTCCCCCATTCAAATCTAAATAACATGTTTTATTTAACTAGACAAATATAAAGGTAAAAAAAAAACATTCTGCATCAAAAGAAAATTCATAAAAGAGCTTCTTTATTATTATAATCTGTAGTCGGATTTTTTAAATTTATTTCCTTTAGTAACGTTTTTAAATGTGAAATCGAAAAAAAATCGCTTTATAAAATTATGAAATGGGAAGATTTTTGTTTTAAATGCGTAGGCGTAATAAATCTCTGATTCAGGATTATTTTTAACGGGGCAGAATTTTAAGTAAAATATACATTTGTTTCGTAGGTACTGTACTTGAAAATCATTTATTCAAAGCCTGATGAAATCTTGGAGTGCGGTAGGCTGAAAAACTTTAGGAGAAGAAACAAACCGAAAACTCGCAGGTCATTATTCTCATTTTGGTTACTTCTATCAGAGAGTCAGTTATAAAACATATATTTAAATATCTCTTAAAATAACTGGATGGCTGAACAAATCATCCGGTTTCCTACTAGGAACTTAATTATATCCGCATTTGCGTTTATATATGAAAAAATGGTTTAAATATCTAATTTATGTGAATTCATTGAACATTTTGATTGTTTTGAACTATTTAATATAGTAGAGATCTATAACTTTATAAAATTATTTCAGATATTTGACTAAATCTATTAACGAACCTCCGCACTTGCGACGATAATCTTACAAAAGTAAATTAAAGTCAAGATACTTTGTTTACGCCACTTTATTAGATAAAAAATCTACACGTTTCGAGAGCAATGTTTTCATTGGGATGAGTCGTAATCAAAAATTAAATATAGATTAAAATTATGAGAGGGGTACTAGAGAAGGGGGGGGGCGGCAAACCAAAATCGTTATAAGAATTGATGAAGGAGAGAAAGTAGTTGGAGGGGGAAAGTTAATTAGGGAATTGCATTGTTTAATATGGGAACAACTTGGATAGCATTTCTGTTTCCCATCTCCTTTCTTCCTTGATATTGACCTCTCCTTTCAACTAATTCCATCCTCGAAGATATATCTACTGTACGATTGGTTAAAAAAAGAAAAAGGAAACAATACATCTAATCGGTTGTGACTTTATTTGCAACTAATTATTATTCGCACTTTGATCGCTGTCACGAAAGGATCGTCCTGTATCATGTTAATAAATTCTCGTTTTCGCATTGCCAACCGCCGCATCGATCGTTAATCATATAATATAACAGGTATCTTATAAAAACCTTACACGATCTTACAAGTGTTATCAGAGTGCTTCAAGCTGGGATTTGCAAAATCAGAGTATCGCCCAAGGTAGAATCTTCATTCCTTATGTTCCATTCTGAAGATAAACACCTAACACCATCAAGTAACTTGTTTATAATAAATTTAGAATTTACTTGGTCGTATTAGATGTTTGTCTTCAGTATTGAGTGTCCATAACATGGTTGTAGGTATGAATTATATTCGTACTACTTATAAAAAAATCCGAATTATGATATTAAGTGAAGCATAAATCGCGAAAAAATCTATATCTCGGATCTGCCAACCCAACTAAAAAAAGTATCTATTCATTTTGATGTTTTAATTGCTATTTTATTAATTTAATTTAATTTTTTATTTAATCTAAATCAAATTTAATAAGGTTATTATTAAGTTCTGTCAGTATTTTTAGTTTTTATTATTGTGACAGCTGTTTCGGCGTTCAAGGCCATTTTCAAAATTCGGTTGATCCACATTGTGACGAGTTATTTATATGGTTTTATTTACTACCACCCAATTCTAATTTGGACGGGTTTTTTAAAATAATGATTTATTATCGGTAAAACCGATTTAGTTAGAAAACAATTAAAATTCTGAATTGTGCGAGGTTTTCATGTTTATATTGTGTTTTCTCGTATTTAACTGATAATGTTTTCTTAATTGATTTATTTATATGTGTAACATTGTTTTGATAATGTGAAAATACAATTTTTTTGAATTTATAATTTTCCTTAGTTTATTAATTAATGGTATATTAGGATCGTTCGTTCGTTTATTAATTTTTAATTGTTCAAGCAAATTTAATCTAAGACACTTCCTTTCTGTATGTAAGGGTTTAGGTTTTTTGTTGTCAAGCGGGACGTGATTATTTACTAAAAGATATTCTCCAAATTTTGGAGAAGTCCTTTTATTTTTATAAAATCGTTTATGTTCTTTGAATGTACTTGAGAAAGTCCTTTCCGTCTGCCCTATATAGGTAGCATTGAATCGGCGTGGTCACATTTTTATTCGTATGTGCCATTATTATTAAGTTTAGGATTTATACTTTTTGAGTTTTTTAGGCTGGTTCCTATATTATTATTGGTTTTAATCGCTAATTCATCGCCGCTAAATACCACATAATAATAATGATTATAGTAACAGGATAATTTGAATATCACTTTTTTTTAGGAAAAATCACCTCAAGGGCGCTAGGACCTCATAGTGGACATCTTTTTAGTCGGCTCTCAATGGTAGCCGGGAAATATTAAGATATTCGTTTTAAGGTTTAAACAAAAAATGTATTTGTGTTAGGTTTAGGACTAAAAATAGTTTTTTTTGCGTTTCACAGTTTAGATTCCAGGGTTTCCAACTAGTCGATCGTGTAATAAATTTTGGTCTATCCCAATAACATTATTGTGGATTTTGAAAATAATTATTAAGTCTATTCTTTAAATTTACAACCACGGGTGAAAAAAATATATCCTGGTCGTAAGACAAATGGTTTTGCTAGATTCGTGCTGATCTGTTAATGAAGCGGCCAAAAGTCAAAAGTTTTGAGGAATTAAAAAAAATTCTTGTTAGAGGTCAATAAATAAATACTAGTTACCAAACAGTTGATCTCTCGATAGTTGAGCCCCCGACAGTTGCCCCCCCAACAGTTGATCCCCTAAAGGATTATTTCTGATGTACGTCCTCATTTGCAAAGTAAGCATACAAAGAGGATATGATGCCGTATAATCAAAGTCGGTATACTTATATTTGCAGGCGTCTTGAGTGGAAATCCTCTATATAAAATGTTTTTACTACCAATAATGCCAAGTCTTCGAAGGAGTATGCAGTGATGATATACGGCCCAATAACAAAATAGGACATACAGCAGAATTAATCCTTTAGGGGATCAACTGGCGGAGGGATCAATTGGCGGAGGGATCAACTGTCATAGGAATCAACTGTCGGGGGGCCAACTCTCGGGGAGCTAACTGTCATGGAAGCATAAAAACTAGGGTAAGAAGTTGCTGAAAATTTTAAAAAGGTTGGGAACCCTTTAATTAGATTGTCGATTGGAACAATGATTTTATAATATTTTTAATTAACGAATAGCAGTTGAATAATGTTAATTAGCTTTAGTGTTAATTAACTAATTGTTGTACAGAAATTTAACTCTCTTAGCGGTGCAGGCTTTATTGTGGTATAGAAGATTAATTCAGCAAATATCGGACTCTGAAAAACCAAAAACCATTTTAAAAAAAACCATGTTGTTCTTACCTGCAGCAGCTAATTCCTCCGAAACAGTGATATCCCTCAGTTTGGCAGGGGGCGATCTTCCTCTGGCGTTTTCCCCGTACACCAGTAGACCATAGAGCCTCCCTGGCCTCAGCCCGTGGAGGGCAAATCTCGGCTCTCCTCCCGTCTCTCGGTATAGGGGCACTGACTGAGCCTCGGGCCAGGCACCCTAAACAAATCGAACACGATGTATAATTACCATTGCATCTCTTTCCTTTATTAGTTTTCCAGAATATGGTTAGTTCAATCCCATCCAAATAAGGGTAAAAAATGTATGAAATAAATAATTCTAAACACTGGTTAGTCCTGCTTTGCTCATTTTCATAAAATATCGTCATTGACCTATGTGAAATAATTCACATACCTCAAGGCGAATCGAAATTCGAAAACATGTTTAGAAAAATCATTTCAAAACACTCAATCGCAAAATATTATAAAACAATAAATGAAATTTTGTAAAATTAGGCAATTGTAGTGGCCAAATGAGCAAAATATTATTCAAATAGAACAAAATTATTTTGTATATTTGTGAATATTTGTGAATGTTTGTAAATGTTCATGGAGGTTTAATTTATTTACCTGATCATTCATGGTAGATATTTCATTATCAATATCAGTGGGCGGCTTCACGGTGCTGGGCGGCCTGACCCCCGCCAGAACCTCGAGGACGAAGTGCTGTGGAATACCTCCATCGGCCCCCGGGCGGCAGGTCACCTCGAGGGTGTTGCTACCGTTCACAAGAGTGCACTCTTGGGGTGACTCTGGAACCTCTGCAACAAAGTAATGACGATCGCTAAAATCTTATCGGTTTTACAATGGACACTTACTTACCTAGTAATGCGAATAATGTAAATACATTTTTCTTTTTTTTTTTAAATTAAATGTCAAAATCGTATGAAATATTTATTAGTACAGATATATCTTAATAGCTAATTACAAAAAAAGTATAAATTTATTTAAAATAACAACGCAACTCAATATAGAAAGATTTCTCGTGTTTGAGTTGTAGAGCAGCGCCATTTTTTTTTATATGAATACCGCACAAGGGTCCCAACTGATCCCAACCGTCTGGAGCCAGTGAGACTATGGCATTCCCAATTGAGGAAGGTTGTGAGGCTGAAGGTATTGGGGAGGGGAATGAAAAGGGAAGAGGAAAGATGAGAATACCTGGCTATTCAGACCCGGTCACCCAACACGAGGTAGCGAATGTAATGGTTACTAAGTATAGAAAAAAAATAAATCTAGAAAATAATATAGATACAGTTTGTTTTGTTTACATAATACTTACCACATAATACATTTTCTACAAAGTAGATGAGAAGTACATGATAATAGGAATGCCACAATAAGGCGCATACAAGATAAACATAATACATTTTAATTTTAATAATATTTCGAAAGGCCTGAGAATATTTCTAGAGGACATGTATTTGTTGGTTTTTTTTTTTACTTACATTATTTACAATTAAGAATTTTGTAAAATTCTCTGAAAGAAATTAAAACATTAAATTACTTTTGGAGTTATCGAATAATTGTTTGATTTGTGATTTAAAAGATTTTTTTTTATTTTATTCGGGAGGGCATTCACAAATGTTATACCTTGATAGGCGTAATGGAGTTCAAAATCAACAGTTTTTAAATTAGGGATTTCTGAGTTGCCACGTGATCTTGTTCGGTTACTATTTTAAACTGTTTAATTGAAATGGTCTTTGTGAATATGTAACAATGTGTTCTTTTTGAAGATTTTATTTAAACCGAGCACACTAAAAGAGTTAAACAACTGTGTAGTTGGAAATATCGATGCTTTTTGTAGGATGACTTTCGAAATCCATCTCTGTATCTTTTCAACAGGTAAGAAGTTAATTTTGAAGGTTCCCCCCCTAAATAGTATTAGGACGGGTTAAAATAATGTTTCATCGATGAAAATTGTTAAATTATAAAAATAATAATGTTTAAAAACCTGTGTTTTTGTTTAAATTTTCTTAACTCTACAATTATTCAGTTATGGCATTTATACGCTGACCGCCTCAAATAATGTTTCACTCATTGTTTTATTTACTTATGTATATATATATATGTGCCTGTATCTAATTATCTTTAGTTAATAATAAGCCCTGACGAAGCTTCGGTGAAGCGAAACCTGGTTGGCGATCGTTATTAATTCAATAAAAGTGGTGTTTTACAAATTGTGTCACACCCCAAAGTGTTTGCTTCCTTCGAAAAAACTTCAAATCAATTTGAACCACTATCGGCATCCACAAATGCATTCCAGCATGCGATTTTTAAAATAATTTGCCTGTACACAGGTAACAACAAAAAAATTGAGACCAGTGCACGTACGAGTATGCTTTCATTCAGCCTCAGGTGGGCACGCTGCGAACATTTCCGGGTTGATATTTGTATGGTGCGCTGGTACCTTTAGAAGTTAGTCATATTCTCTGCAATAATGTATGCTTCCCTGTTACACGGCCTTACCCGCAAGGTATAAAACTAGAAACTCACAATATGGATGCAGGATTTACTTGCAACATAAAATTATATTACATATTCGTAAAAGCAGTGCAGTGGCTTGGCATAAATAGATTAAATATAATAAATATTTTGTTTTTATCACCTACTTTATTATTACTATCGAACGGTTTCAGATAGGCCAAAAGGAAAAAAAAAACTTTACTAACAAGAAAATAATAAAATGATTATTTTTTGTGTTTGGGAATTAGTTCAAATTATGTCCCGAAGCACGTCCTATAATAGCCAATCTCTGATAGGAGAGGGAATGTATCATATAGAATTAAAATCAATTATGAAAACCAAACTGAGCGCGAGACTATTGAAGGTTGCAACAATAAGTTTGGACGCGTAGAAAGAAAGCCAGTTGTCAAAGTTTTGAAATTCAATTCCACGTAGTTGCCCTAGTGGAAATGTCACAGAACCGGATAGAAGAAGTAGACTGAATACGTGATAGAGAATTGGAGCAGCGTTGAAAGGCCTAACGATGTTGGAGGCGAATAGCGAAGGACCGGTGTTAGTGCACTGGCACTGCAGTGGAGCCATTAATTTGGGTAGGAGGCCAAACTCGTCTTAGGATAAACCTACATAATGATAATAGCAGAGAGTACTAGAAGATAAACGAAGAAAAAAGTATTGTAGATTATAAAAAAAAATATTTCGAACAACGAACCTAGGGCAGTCAAAACACTAACGATACACAAACCGTATCTTAACCAAATCCCGCAAGCTACGATGCAGTCCGAGAGTCTACGGCGTCTACGCTAATACGCTACGGATATTTCAACACATTTGCCGGGAATTAGTATGGTTTAAGAAAGTTGGCGATCGTAGCTTACTGGGGCGGCACTTCAGCGTGCAAATTAAGGCATTAAGTACAATTTTATCAGCACCATTAGGTGTAAGCATTTCCGCTGAGCACATCATAAAAGCTCTTTATGAATAAAAATGGCTGGATATCCTATTTGCTTTCCCGGTTTCCGTGTTTATTTTTAGGCATTTGGAAGTAGAGGGAAAGTTGAGATGTTATAAACAGTGGGAACACGCCAAGCCTTTACAATCCAAGGCAAAATAAAAGGTTTTACGTATGTTTATCAGAGATAAAAAATATATATAACAGCAGGAAATGTTAAATCTATCGCAATTTTCTGTCTACGTATTCATTTATGATAGGTTGAAATAATGTTTTTTGATAACGATTTCATTTTTTGTATAATGTAAAGAGATGTTTTCTGACAGTTTATTATGCAATTTTACTGTAGTTCTTTCTCTAGAAAGGTTTACCTCTTTAGGATAGGAATCCCTTTAAGGATGCTAGGGGTTTTGTGAAATATTTGATTATGCTCGGTGTGTGTAGTGACAAATTTGGACAGAAAGCAAGCACATTTATAATTTAATACAGTCAGCGATAATTATTACATTAGTTTAAATATGGGTTTTCGTAAATCATGAAGCCGGATTTTACACACTACACTTAACACCTTGAAGTATTTATTTAGGGTAAAGTGGATGGAAGAAGTAGTCAAGGACGCTCCAGGGAGGTACGGGACGATCGAGTCAATCAAATGCTTGTGTCGAGTCATGTCAAGAATTATGAGAAGATCATTTAGTTGATGTTTGAATGTGAACAATACAACGTACGTACAAGGCAGTTTATCAGCGTTCTCTGCCAAACTTTGCGGGAAAATAACATTGTATTACAATGTGTATTTTGCGCTCTTGCTTCTAAGTAATTCATTGTTGCAGTGAGCTCCAAGAGTGCTTTTCGTGATTTAATTGGCACAATGCAATAGCGGGATATGTCGTAAGATGACATCTTGCCACGAGATCCAGATTATTAAGCTCTGACATTGAGGACGTCAGCAAAGCGAGGGCAAGTGTTCTGATATTGAGACGTGACTCTTAGTCGGTGCGAACACAGCTCGCGTATCGTGATATTAAATTGAAAATCAGATATTCAAATTTAATCTTACATCATGAACGTGGTGCAATGTATAAATAATGGTAATGAATGCAAATTCTCCCACAGTCTAGATAAATTACATTGAATCACTTCAATTATTTCTGAATGGAAAAAATTAAACAATTTTTTTTTTTAAATATATTAACGTTACTTATAGTCGCAAAGCTGACACTAAACAGTTCTCACGCAGAAGGATTCTTGCATACAGTATGTTTTAAAGTTGTTGAGAAAATTAAGAAAGTGCATTTTTAATATAAAGCATTTATTCATTTCGACGCCCAGAGGGCTTTTTGATATAAGTATATCTCTTTAAAATCACACATAAAAAATAAAAATAAAGTAATTTCACTAGAAATAAAAATGAACTGCACTAAAGCTAAAAAATGCACAGGAATATAAACAAACATAAAATATAAACAACACGATATCCACAAAATCAACGTTAATATTAATACCAAATAAACGAAAAATGTATAAAGTATTTGCCAATTATGCACGTAATTTATAAACTAGATAGAAAACATTCATTCGTATATATTTTTTTAATTTGCCAACTTCAGATTACTGTCAAATAAATTCATATCATTGAAGTATTTGTTACCAAGACTGTGTAAGCATGGTATTGGCGAATTCAAGCTGTAGTTGGAACGGGATATACATATCATATAAAATGTTAGTGTTTGTCTAGTAGTTCATTTAGATTTGTAATTAAAAGAACACAGGCCTCCATGGTCGTGGGGTAAGGCCCTCGACTACGAATCCGATGGTCGCGGGTTCAAATCCCGGCGTGCGCAAGCAAATAACATTTAATTAATTTGTTCTGTTTCACAATTAATTCATTTAAAAATAACATTTGGTATATTTGAGCACGTTTCAGAGTGGAAGATACTCTCATTTTCGCCCTTGTGAAAGACCACCACTCAGAATTGAAACGTTGCTTGAAATGGCTTTTAGCAGTGTTTGGTGATTAGATATGAATATCCAGGTATTTCCCCACCATCCTCTTCCCCTTCTCCTTACCCCCCCCCCCATAATACCTCCAGCCTCACAACATTCCCCAGTTATGGATGCCATAGTCCCACTGGCTCCAGACGGTTGGGAGCAGTTGAGACACTTGTGCGGTATTCATATAAAAAAATTCGAATATTCAAAATCGAACATAATATAGGTACGCTTTATGTCATCAGAAAAATTAATTACTTTTTCCGAGTCAATCATCGCGTCGGGGAAATAAATATTGATGAATGAGTATGAATGAAGCAGTGGATGGGTGGCAAGACATATTACTGTTCCAATCTTTGCGGAGGAATGGTATTTGATTAGGTTAGTTAGTAATATACCATCACAGTAATAATAAGGTTTGGTCCACGTGAATGCTCCAGTGGATTTCCCGAAACGGCGCTGTGCTTCGATTCATGTTTTAATCAGTCGTTTATCGCCAAGAAAAGATACGCCACTGGAGCACTCAGCAGTTTTTATAGCAGTTTGGCCCGCTCTGTAGCCTTGGTCACGTGGAGCGTTTCAATGCTGCTATTTGAATAGGAGCGTTGAAATCGCTTCGTGTGACAAGGTAATCGCTGCGATTAACTCAATGACCAGCTTTTAAATGTTTGCGGGATTCGTTTAGAATATGTTCAATTCTGATCGAGATAAAGGCGTGATTTTGATAATCACGTGACCTAGTTGCCGGTCACGTAACTTCGTCGCCGCTAAGCGGTACAAGTATCGTCTGATATCTCAAATCGCCAATCGCTCGTTGTTGAATATTTTTGTTTTTTTTTCATCTATTTTTCATCTATTTTTCGGCATGTAAGATATTTCAATCGTTACTATCTTCGTAGTTTCACTAGCTCTGTGTGACCGTCTACTAGCGGTTAAAACATGCCTAGTGGTGATCACTCACCGTAGCAACACAGCAGCGATGAAATCCCTCCGTGTGTCCGAGCCTAATTGACTTCAGTACCTAAAACCATGTAATATTGTCATTGATTCATTCGATCTCCGTAAAGTTGCACGGAAACTGAAAAAAAACTTTTTTCAGTTTCCGTGCAACAATATTCACAAATACAACAATATTTCCGTACAACAATATTCACAAATTTAATGTACGAGTATATTATTCCCCGGAATCAATGAACTTAAACATTTGACTCATATACTTGGTTTAAGTCGTCTACTTTTCTTTATTTAGTTTTACTGGGTGTTAACTTAAAAATAGGTGTTCATGTATCCTTATTCAGTTTTAGAGAAGGGAATTTTTGGATATCCTATTACAGTAGTACCTACATGAATTAATATTATATAAAGAAGTTCTGGTAGAAATACATTTTTCGTTTAAAATCCAGAAGCTCCACAATCCCGCATAAACGGCGGCCATAGCTTCGCAATCGCCAATACCAATTCCGGCTATCGGCATATCGGCAGTGACATGATCCACTATGCGATTTACCGGTTATTCCACCCCGTATTCATAATGGCGATTAATATTCATACAGCTATCCGGCTACACCCCTTTTTGTGTTTCGGCGCGGCCTTTGTAATTCATACGGTTTAATGCGATGCAAATTATCTAGCCAGCGCCGGTTGTATTGGAAAATCACAGGGGCGGAGTCGGGATCGATAGGCACTTTCACAACTCGACTACTTGTTGATATTACAATTTTGAATTTTAATATCGGAATTCTGGAACTGTTGTTTCATGCCTTATCACAATGCGTACATAAAAGCAGGTCACAACCAAATTAACACAAACAAAGCTAAATATTAAAATTTTAATTTAAAATCTTTTAATATTTTGCTAGTAGTGCCTACTTACCAGCGGCGTGCAGTTAATAAATGTTGAAAAAAATTTTCTACTCCAAAAAAAATGACAATACAAACGAAGATAAATAATAATTTTTTTCTTTTTATATAAATCCCTTTCTTTACATCATGATCGTTTTGTCCATAGTGATTACTTTTTATTTTTATTTTAAAGCAAAAACAACTGAGATGACTCTCAGTGGAACCATCTATATATATAAAAATCAATGTAAGTTTGTTTCTTTGTCCTCGATGTTCTCGAAAATTACTAGACCGGTTTCGCTGAAAATATCACAGTTTGTTTTATTAGTGCAAGAAAGGTTTAGAAAGTAGTTTGAATGAAATCCAATATATAAAACTGTTGCTATAACGTTTTAAAATTAGTATGAAAAACATTGAACCCGGCATATTTTATTTAGATTAGCCCATAGACATAACACTCTGGTTGGTCACAGATTGCATATTCGAAAGAAGAAGGTTTTTTCGGGTAGAATATTTTCAAAATGGAAAACACGAGTAGGTACCTACTTAAGAACTTTATGATTTAGATATGTTTTGAAAAAGTAAACGTTTGAAATGAAATAAAATATTCAAATGAATGTTTCTTTATTTGGAGATAGTTACTTCCCCTGTCAAATTAATTATGTCACCCTAATGATAAGCAAAAATTCACAACTTCATAACTTTATTCCAAAAAATAAAACCCGAGCAAGGCCGGGTATACATCAGCTTGTTTATTTATAAATCTAAGGCATTCGGGATTTTTTTTTAATGGTAGTGGTAAAAATCAGCACCTGGAAGCTATAGTCCACCCTTGGTTAAAAAGCAATGAACGCCTCTACTACCTATCCAGTTTCATTTGTCTTTAAAAATAATTTTATTTTTATGTAAATGAAGCAGACTATAAAATGGACCGGATTATAGTTATTTTTTTCTTTTAATAAGAAAGACCAACATTCTTGAGTTACGAGTAACCAGACAATATTTGAAAAATTCCTACTACCATCAGTATAAGAGGAAAATGTTGCTTATGGAATGATGCAGGATTCGAACTGGCAAAGGAATTGAGCTCACGATATCTGGGTAGGAAACCAACGCATATTTTATTAAATGTTTGGATTTCACTTAGCTCTAAAGCTTTTAAGAAACCCCTTTTAAGATGAGAGACATCTTTATATCCAAACTATCATGCGTGGAATTTAAAAAGTCCTAGAACTTTGGTCAAACAGAACGGTTTTTGAACAGTCAATATTTAATATTGCCGACGAATACACGAATACACCTGCTCATAATATGAGGATATTTTTATAGCGCCATATTTGTGAAAGCCCATTGAATCTAAATCTATCAAATATCGTTGATTAGTTCAAGAAATGTATCGATAATTTTTTAAACTAAAATCTATGCTAATAATAACAATAATAATGTATTTATTCCGGAATGTAGGGAGGTTCGTGCAATCCCACACATTCTATGTAAAGTATAAATACGTACAAGTAAGATCAAAAATGAAGGAAATCGGAAATAAATATAAAGAAGGGAATACATCGAGCGTAAGGATAATTAATCATAAAACGATCTTCTCCCTCTATTATATAAAAAAGATTGTTTCGGACTAGCGGTGTGTGTTTGTTTTGTATACAAATCTACAAATTTTATTCCGGACTTGATTAAAATTTGCGCACTCGATTTTCAAAACAATGGGGAAGGTCGTTGTTTGAATGAGATTTCATCCTTCCCCCTTTCCCACCCTTTAAAGCGGGATTTTGTACAATTGACGTTCAAAATAAGAGGAAAATTACTAGGTAGGGGTAGGGGTAAACACATTATCCAAATTTTACTCAAAACCCTACATAATCCCGGTCAACACCGGGTACTTCAGCTTGTGTTAAAGTTGAATATTTCTATTATATTAACCCAATGATGGTCTGAACCTCGTATCCTCGGAATATAGTTCATAATTGAATATGCCGTTTGCATGTTCTGCATTTATAATAATGTAAACTTTATGGAATCTGTATAGTACTCTGAATAATATTCCTGCATTTAATTGTTACGTTTAATGACTGATTTCAGGCTGAATTAACGTGGAATTATGAAATTATGAATTATGAGAAAGGAACAATAGTAAATCTGAAACTTGAAATAATTCCACCGGTAAAAAAAAAACACGGTTAATGCCCTCAT
Organism: Halesus radiatus; assembly: GCA_022606495.2. Lineage (NCBI taxonomy): Eukaryota > Metazoa > Arthropoda > Insecta > Trichoptera > Limnephilidae > Halesus > Halesus radiatus. The sequence goes on along the minus strand of JAHDVE020001701.1, from coordinate 212,934 downwards.
AGATCTGGAAAAACTATAAGGAACTAGTATATTTTTTAAACCTGTTTTTAACGATGTTATAAAGGAGACACTTTCTATGTGAAAAAATCATGTGAACATGGCGCGAATGCGCCAAATTGTCAGAATCTCAAAAATTTGTCGCACGTCCACAACAATACTGCCATCTCTAAAAAAATCAGGTGTTTTGATTTAAATACCACCATGTTTGACGGTAAATTTGATAGAACACCCAACAAAAATGAGAGATCTCAAACTAACTTGGTTACAATGGCAATCAAGTATTTGTAGAAGAAGTTTAATTATTTGTTTTATGTACTATTTTGCTAAACTGCCAAAGTGCATATTTATTTAGATATCTGAACACTAGACAACAGTAGAGTAAGCTGGTCTAAGAGTACGATTTAATATTATTTATATATATCTGGAATGACAACGCGTTGCTGTAGGCAGGTTTTGGAAATGTTGACAATATTCTAGTTTTAAGATAAGATTTTTATATTTACCTCATTTTCTTAAAACATTTGTTTCTCTTCCAAATGTTATGGTACAACTTGCGCGACAAGTTGCTTACGACTTAAGTACATAACTTCAGTATCGGAATTTACCTTATACAATGGCGCATTCTTTTAAATTGTAATACACACACTGAAAAAAAATTATGTTTAAAATTATACATAGTGAAAATAATGTTAAACTTCATAGTCCATTATCTCAGTTTCACAAATGTCGACTTACGGCAGTATAATAAATTGGTTCGTGTAGGTTAGAAAAATGTGAATACACTGTAAATATAATACGACATTATTATTATTATTATTATTGTAATTATAATTATTATTATTTTAATTATTAATTATAGACACTACAACGATGCGTTCAACAAGGTAGTAACTATCCACTAGTTTCGTATAATGTACGAAACAGGACAGTAAATAGACACTACTTTTGAATAATGTACGAAACAGGGCAGTAACTGTCCACTATTTTCGTATAATGTACAAAACAGGGCAGTAACTATCCACTATTTTTGTATAATGTACGAAACGGGGCAGTAACTATCCAGTATTTTTGTATAATGTACGAAACGGGGCAGTAACTATCCAGTATTTTTGTATAATGTACGAAACGGTTTAGTAACTATCCACTATTTTCGTATGATGTACGAGAAAGGGCAGTAACTATCCACTATTTTCGTATAATGTACGAAACGGGGTAGTAACGATCCACTATTTTTGTATAATGTACGAAACGGGGCAGTAACTATCCACTATTTTCGTATAATGTACGAAACGGGGTAGTAACTATCCACAATTTTCGTATAATGTACAAAACAGGGCAGTAACTATCCACTATTTTTGTATAATGTACGAAACGGGGCAGTAACTATCCAGTATTTTTGTATAATGTACGAAACGGTTTAGTAACTATCCACTATTTTCGTATGATGTACGAGAAAGGGCAGTAACTATCCACTATTTTCGTATAATGTACGAAACGGGGTAGTAACTATCCACTATTTTTGTATAATGTACGAAACGGGGCAGTAACTATCCACTATTTTCGTATAATGTACGAAACGGGGTAGTAACTATCCACTATTTTTGTATAATGTACGAAACGGGGCGGTAACTATCCACTATTTTCGTATAATGTACGAAACGGGGTAGTAACTATCTACAATTTTTGTATAATGTATGAAACAGGGCAGCAACTATTCAATATTTTCGTTTAATGTACAAAACAGGGCACTAAATATCCACTATTTTCGTATAAAGTACAAAACAGGGCAGTAACTATCCACTATTTTCGTATAATGTACGAAACGGGGTAGTAACTATCTACAATTTTTGTATAATGTATGAAACAGGGCAGCAACTATTCAATATTTTCGTTTAATGTACAAAACAGGGCACTAAATATCCACTATTTTCGTATAAAGTACAAAACAGGGCAGTAACTATCCACTATTTTCGTATAATGTACGAAACGGGGTAGTAACTATCTACAATTTTTGTATAATGTATGAAACAGGGCAGCAACTATTCAATATTTTCGTTTAATGTACAAAACAGGGCACTAAATATCCACTATTTTCGTATAAAGTACAAAACAGGGCAGTAACTATCCACTATTTTCGCATGATGTACGAAACACTCTCTATTCTTATTCGTAATTATTCAAACCTTCTGTATTAAATAGTGGGTAGTGCCTACACACATATTATTATTATTATGGAGTAGGTTTGTCACTTATTTGTACAAATTCTGTAAAGCAAACACAAGGTTTGTTGTTGACGTAAAGTTACGGGTGTGTTTTAGTCGAATGTAAACACGTCACCGCAAACAAGTAGGTATACTGTAGACACAGCGCAATTGGACGTGATATGTAGGTACTAGGTATTTTATTGCTTTGAATAGATTTTATTTTTGAAATTCTTCTCTTTTCATAATAAGTAATAAGTTCAAATATTTTTTTTACGAATCTGTAATCTGTAATAACGAGAAATTCCAATCAGTAAACAAAAATGTACTTTGCCAGCCAATTAATAGGATATCTTGACAGCACAAGCGTTCTGGCTACCTGGTGAATGTGGAACTATGGCATCCCCATTTGGTGAATCTTATGAGGTTGAAATGAAAAGGCAAGGGGTTGGTTGAGCAGTATCTGGTCCCCAAAGTATTTTAAACAAATTTTGGATGCTGAATGCTTGTAAGAACCAAACCAAAACTAACAGATTTTTTAAGTGTGAAACGAGGAGTAAAATCTATTAATGATCCCTTTTTGGCGATGCCCCGTTCAGAATTCTGACTTCAGAACTAATATCATATATCGCTAAAGGGAGGCGTAGTAGTTATAATTAAAATGTTTCACCAGAAATGACTTTCCTTTAGTAAAATTATTTATTTACACCCAAATTCGATAAAATTAAAACTCTTTATTGATTATTACAGTATGCTTAATATGTTATAAATGCGGCAATTTAAGTATGAAATTCAAATCAAAACATGTAGAAGAAAAATTATGTTTATCATTTGGGGGAACTAAGGTACACAGGTGTCAGCAAATATATCTAGTAATTATTACCTTCTCCGTGTTTATGTTTAGTTTTTATTTATTTTTTAAATTATAATTGTAATCTTACACAAAATTAACTAGTAATGGAAATAAAATAAAATAATGTAATACATATTTTTTTAATTGCATTACTTGTTATATTACTAATTATGTTTAGTATTTCTACGCCATTGAAGAGGACTGGATATTGAATTTGGAGTAGGAGTTAAACATAATAATAACAATACTAATAAATAAACAAGGCTACATAAATAATGTATACTAAGTATGCTTTATTCCTTATTTTAAAACACGCCTAGAATTTCCTATTTCCTCTCCCACAACTCGCAAAATTAAAAAGAAATAACTCAATTATTTTTATTTACTACCCCTGAGCAACAACTTTTTGTGATTAAATTACCAACTCAACAAATTTTATCTCACCCCGCAGTGTCACCACCGAGAGAAGGAAGAGTCTAGTCTGGTGGGTAGGTACTGTACCTACCCATATCTCTCCAACTGCGCCCAACTTCACTTTGAACATAAATCAAAACCAATTTCCTTGTAGAATAACAGGAGAAAAGCTTGATTACAGAACATTAAACTCCATCAGCTGACGGCGGGGCAGCGCGGGCTGATAGGACACTGTGGGGAGTTGGGGAAAATGAGAAATATAAAGAGGAAATGCTCCTTCTTTAATATTTTATAAAAGAGCTGTGAAACAGGTGATCAAAAGCATAAAATTCATACAGAAATATCTAATTTTTTTTAGCTATCCAAACATGGTTTGTGATATAATGTGACATGAATCATCAACTTTGTCAAAAGTATTTTATTTATATCTATCAAAGGGTATTTAATGAAACTTCGTTACAAATCTGTAATAAAAAAAGTTTTGTGTAGCTATAATGGTGGTTGACTTAATGCATCCAGTTAAGTCAGGTAATCACGACTAACTTATTTTATCCTTCGTGTTATTACAGATCGACATTCTTAACTATGCACTCGGTGGTACGGCTAGTATTTTGTAGACGGAATAAAAATATCTGTATATTTAAAAAGAAGCGAGCTACCTCTTTCAATTCCTATTTTTGCCGCCAAGTGTGGCAAACCTTTAAATGGGTACATATTTTTATTTTCAGGTTTTATTCATGTATCGTTTCCGAAACCAAGACTGTTTCAATCGTTTTTTTTTAGTCTCGCAATTATTTACTGTTTTTATGTAAATATTGAAAGACTCCTATATATTTAGAAACACCCTGTTCAATTTTATCCACTCCAATAAAACCCTTCCCCCCCTTTGTGGAGAAGAAAAACTAACTTGGTTCCGTGATAGAAACTTTGAATTTATCTGGATGCAAACATAAAAATGTATGATGGGGAGGGTTATTCCGATGGTACAATGATTTTTTTCTCTCGTCACTATAATTCTTTTGTTTAGATAATATTCTTTAGGAAAATAAGAAAGATAATAAGAAACGGCAAGACTGAAAATTATTCAAACACATAATCATTGTTGGGTAAGAAAAAAATATGCCTTCTAGCACAAGTGTCGGACCTGCGTTGGTTGCGAACTCCTAGGAGGTAGCGTTCTTTTTTACGGGGTCGATAGCTGCTGTGTTTAGTATCTAAACAACCATAAGTAACTCGTTACATGAATAAGAGAAAAAATCACATTTTAAATCTCTTGTGCTATATATATCGGTGATATCCTTACGTTTCCCTGCATGCCTTTCGAGTTTTATTTCAATTTTCGACTCATAATAAATCCGGGAGAATGGATTTTCACGGCTTTTCCATATTTAAAAAAAAAACTTTTTTACATGTTTCATCATACATGGTATCCGGAAAGTACCACAGTTTCCAATACGGGAAACTGGTAAATTTACATCACATTTGAAGTGGATTTTGTGGTAGAATTTTTTTTATTTGAGCTCTCGTCGAGTATATCGAGTCCGTGGTAATTTTTTAGGAAAAATTACGAAAACAATCGATAGACACGAGATTATTATCAGCTGTTTACTGTATTTTAAAATGTGTCGAAGCGTATACATAACACCAGATAAAAATTAAAATGCTCAGATCCAAAGGGATTATCTATGTGATGTAGGTTCACCAGTTTCCCGTTTGTACTACGAGTGTCCGAACACAAAGTATATAAGTTTTCTCGACCACCATACAAGACTCACGCCCGTATCATGGTAGTCGTAAATACAACACATACAAATTTTTATTACTAAAGCTAACATAAAGTTGACTTTAACAATAAAAATCAAGCACGCTTTTAAGATGATTATTGATCCCTTCAAATATGTCTAAATATTCTAGTAAATCAACGAAATTATGAAAATATTTTATAATGCATTTTCTTTATTCAATAAAGTGCATTTTATAAGTGTGTCGGTGCGCATATCAGTTTGCTTTCTTTATCTGGTGCATCTCGAATATGGATGAGAATTTTTTCCCTTAAGTATTGCAAAGAATTTTATTTTTTATAGTAGGTATTTCCCCAAATAATAATTTGAATGACAATTTTTTACAAGTATAATGAGTCATTTTCCCAAGAATGCAGTAGCGTAGTAAATAAGTACGAAGTTTTCAAAATCTATGTCCCTCTCACTAAGACAAATATAATCCTTAAATTTGTGGACCGGGAGTCCATAAATTGGATGGAGAGTGCAGTAGACAGGAGTCGACTAGTTTGGCCGTAGTTTGAGGATTTGCTTCCAAATAAGCCAAAGGGCGGCCATTTGACAGAAGTAATTTGAATCCAATTGAAGAGATATTACACCATGAATGCCTTTGAGTGGAACTTCACCGGTCTAAGACAGTTTACTGCAAAGGATTAAGGTTTGATATGCAAATATTACCTTTTACCAGAATAATTTCACGTTAAATTCTTATAAAACAATGATAGGTACTGGAAATAATCTTTATCAAAATTTAAAAAAAATTACAGTTACTCCACGCGGGAAGCCCCGAAGGAAATAATTTCCCGCAAGTCCTATGTTATATTTAGGAATACTGTGTGGAGGGTTTTTTGAGGGATAGGAAGGAGTGTACCTGAGTCTTGAAGAGACCCATGTTGTAAGACGAAGGAAACACAGAGGCCGGCAGATCATTCCACAGGCGAGTTGTTGAACAGAGAAACGAGGCGTATAAGCGACCCATTCTAATGTAACAACGCGTTTAGCGTGTTTCCCAACTGTGCACCGATGCCCAAGGGATCAATAACGCTAGTTTATCAGAGCATCTTCCATTGAAATACCTGTAAAACAAGGGCAGCAGTGAGAATTTTTACGATGGTCGCCAATCTCCGATAAGAGGACAAGAAGAAGAAGACTTTATAATATATGTAATGAAAAACCTTCAAAGTATTTATTTTAGGAAATTTTACATTTTAAAACATTTTGTAAAACATACGTAGGAAGGCAGGAAAAAGACGTATTTCTGATTTAATTTTGATAAATGCTAAGCCTATGTAAAATTTAAAAAAAACATGTGTAATAAATGTGTTTCCTGTATTGCATAATAATATTAGGTACCATTATTTTGAATTAATAAATAATCATAATGTAAATACATACATTTATTTTAAACCACTTCTATTTAATATAATAATTGACCGGTTTCGGAAGTGCCCTTCATTCGTCGGGACTACATTAAGACTTAAGTCCTGACGAAGGAAGGGTTTTTCCGAAACCGGTCAATCATTATATCATATTGAAGTGGTTTAAAATAAATGTATGTGCTTACATTATAATTATGACAAGCCACAATTTAAATGGTTTTTACGAATTTGCAATAAATAATCCATCTCTGATATCCCTTTCCCCCTTAAAGACATTCAATATTATATTCCAAATCAGTGTGTCCCTGAGGTAATTTTTCACGAAAATGGCGCAATACAAAATGTCCGATTATTATTATTACCAATAATAAATATTTTTTGTACTTATGTATAACTCCCTTTACACAGCGTATATCCGCCCTCACTTAGAATATTGCACACCGACATGGACACCTTTATACCAAGCCCATATTGAAAGAATCGAAAGCGTTCAACGATAATTCTTTAAGCATATAAATTATAAATTTAATTTATACTTTGAAAATAATACCGGATCCTTAAAATTCCATAACTTCATCACACTCCAAATGCGACGCTTAATATTTGATCAAATCTTGTTATTTAACATTATGAATGATAGCCTGGACTCGCCAGAGCTCATCAACTTTATAAACATTCACATACCATCAAGACCAACCCGACAAACAGATTTTTTTATTTGCCCGCATGCAGAATCGATCTTATAATAAATTCTCCCATTCCCCATATTCGTGCGCAATATAACACAATTTCACAATACCCTTTCAAAATATCGAACCGAAGTAATACGTACAACCATAAATTGATGCACGAGTATAAAATGTATAGGGAGCATCTCCTGTCCCGATTCTATCTTCCTCTTCCTCTCCCCTCTTCCTTCTTATTTGTTTTTTTTTTCTTCATACAAAACATATGTATTTAACTACTGTCAGCACAAGAAACTTTGTTAGCTTACCTTTTGTTTAATTTCCTTTTTATGTAAATTTGTATTAAAATCTGTTTGTTTCTTACAAATAAATAAATAAATTATACCTTTTACTTTTACTATAACCTTTAAGAAGCTAATAATTGTTTTTTTTTTAATGTACATATTAATTATAATTATTTAAAATATATATATATATTCATCAAAGCACACCGTTTTGCTACTTGCCAAACAAATGAAGAGGTTTTCTACAGTTAGTGTAAAAAAATAGTGGGAAGAACTAACAATACCATCTTTTTTATTCGCAGAACGCCCCTCGTGGGTCATTGTAAAATGCAAGCCTAACTTTATCTCAGAAGATGATGACTAAAATGAAATTTGTCATCTGTACGGGGACAGCTGAAAAGTTTGCTCGCTACCCCCCCGCCCCCTTCCTCTCCCATCCCTCCGAGGTACTTTTGTAACTATTACAACATTCTTCCTCTTCCCCTCGAACATCCACCAGTCCTTTTCAATCGCAGACTCCCGCCGTTACTGGATTATACTTGCTCTATAAAACTTTAAATTACGCGAAGATTGTGGGCCCCCTTACTTTGCTAAGTTAAATATAATCGCCTCTCCGAAAAGAATAAAAGTCTACTCCAACTACCCGGGAGTGGCTGTTATCTGAGCGTAATTTCGGTAATTTGTGAGCCTGATACTAAGAATATTACTCGATTTGTTTGGCTGCTACTAGGGGAAGTTACGATATCAAAAATTCACCTTTTTAAAAGCGTTTTGTTTGATCACTCTTTAAGAGTTTTCTTGTATGAAACGGCAAGCATTTTTGTGGTAAACGTGACAATTAGTGCAAAGCAACACTTCATGCTGTATTATATTTTACAAAATTCACAAGAGACAAGCAAGTATTTTTTTAAGACACAAACTTTCGTCATCGAATTGTGGATAAAAAATCAAGCCATTTTAAATGATTGCTTAATTAATAATGTAGATATCTAAGTAAAAATGATGAATGATTACAAGAAAACTGATTTAAATGCCTCTTTTCCGGGAAATAGGAAAACAAAAAAAAAAGTGTTTTACATGCTGATCTTTTTTAAATGTACTCGTATAGATATACACATAAATAAAATAATATACTGATATTAAACATTATACTCTTTTTATTCACCGTGTTCAACGTTGGTGAATACTTTTTTAATGGAGTGTTAGCAGAATCTTCTAACAAAAGTATAATCTATATATTAATAAACTACTTTCATCAATGGAGTTATTTTTCAAAAGTTTGATTTTAAGTAGGGTCTATCAAATCTCGCTCCGCAGCGGGGTCGATTACCGCGTGAACCGCATTTGTGAAGCCCAGAGTTTATTTGTTTTTCAAAGCATTCGAATTTGATCGACCTTTCCATACATTTTGCACTTCAGTAAGGTTTTTAATTAATTAATTTGCTACGAATCCATTCTTCTTGAATTTTGCTTACGTGTAGACGCAATATTGAAAATATTACTCAAACATTGTAAAAAAATACTTTTAAGAAAAATTTTCAGTATTTTTTGTGTAAGTTTTCACTTAAAATTGAGATATAACGCTAGTGAAAAGCAATTCTGGGACTACTTTGTCATTCGCATTTGACATTTTGCTCGTATTTGCAGGAACACTCTTCTTTTGCGTGCCTGGTGGAGTAAATGTAAACTACGTAAATAACTTTTTAATCATAGAAAATAATATTAAAAACTCTCAAAATGAAACAATAAACCGACACTGAAAAGAAAAAGGTAGCAGCTGAATATCTTCATTGATTAAAAATATGTTAAAATAAGGTTTAGAACCTTAAATAAGTTATTTTAAAATCGAATAATCGAATGAAAAGTTGCTGCTGTTTTTTCTTCCAAATTTGAATTTAAGGTATTAGAAATACAGTTATATTTTATGGCTCATCTATCTACGCGATAGAATGTCCGATAGAAATACAAGCCCAATAGTGAGATGACTTAAACTTTCGTTCTACTGTATATAGAATAGGCCGCCAATAGAACCGTGTGAACGACAGTTGCTACAGTTGATGACATAAAAATTAAGATTAAGAATTTGATTTATTTTTAATGAAAACCATAAATATTTTATTAAAAAGAAATATTCTCGATTATAATTGTGTATTTATTGTTTTCAAGTTTATTACATGTAATTTTATTTTAATTACTGCTGTTCCTCCCCATCTACTCCACGTGATGGCGGAGCAAGGGAAGGTCTTTACTGTTTGGAAATGTGTGCCGTGTTCGTTACTTCATTGGACTCACGGTGTATTTCAAGAACCAAATGATCGGATATTCCTTCAAGTTCTGCAAGGACCAACAGAGGTGTGGTCACTACGTAAGTGGAAGTCATACACGAACAGATTGCCCAAAAGCTGCCACCAAGCCAGCTGTGCTAGCTGTACCAGATATGGCAAGTCCGCTGTACATTCGATTTGAGACAGGGACAATGAGATCAGCTTAGACGGCTGCTCTATTAAAGTAAAAATAGCTAGTTAAATTGGTAATTTTATTTGTGTATAATTAAACACTCGATCCATATCTAAATACCGTGATGTTTTTCATGTTAACCTACAAAACTGTTAAAATAACATATATCTTAATTTTATGTGAAACTTCAATAGAAAGGGAACAAACTTGTCTTTTAAAAATTACTGGTTACAGTATAATATAAGTTACCGTCACAAATCCAAATCAAAAAGGGGTATAACCTTGTTTATCCGAGACACTTTAATTTTCACACAAAATTTACATGAAACAAAGTTTTTCATAATGCATATTGAAAGAATGTTCTATTATTGCGCTACTGTTTGTATGATTATTTTGATATAATGTTGTATTATATAATATTTTTTTAATTAAACTGTTGCTAAGCTAATTGGTGTGGTTTATCTTCTCATTATATGAAAACAGTATTACACAGTAAAAAAAAATTAAATTTCAATCATTTTCTTTCTAAAAATCAAATTTAAACTCTAGATTAAAACGTTATTCTACAAATTAAGGAAAAAAACTAATATTAACCGCTGAAGGATTACCCACGAGTATACTCGAGCGATAATTATATGCCAAAATTCGCAACTTTATCTGCAGAAAAGACCAGTATCGAATATACTCGGGCGAAAATAAATACGATTCATGGTATGTGGAAAAACACCATAAGATCAACTTTTAGTCCCATTTTGGCTTTTATAGAAGATATGTATGTTCAATAAATAAAATTCAGTAATAAAAAAGGTTTCAATTTTTTTTTTTTATGATTACTGAAGGGGTAAAGAATATTCGTACAACATTTTGCTGACAGAGTTTTTGCGTCTCTTAGAGTTCTGCGAATACAAATTAATTGTTTTGGAATAGAATAGATAGAGCAGTATAAACGCTAACATTTGTAACTTTCGGTATTTGAATCTGATATAAGTAACCACCCATGTGATAAGAAAAGTATGAATACATTAAGTACCTACGTACAATGTTTATTAGACATCATTTATTAATTTTTTATATGTGTTTAAAATATGCCCTATTTATTTATTTAATTCCTAAATCCAATTAATTTAATTGATATTATTTATTGGGATTGATTAAATTAAATGATTTTTATAACGCCATTTTCGGGAAAAAAATAGCATCAAAGATGAAGAGATTAACATTAGCGTATGGGTAACTGCGAGCGATTACTTTCTATCATATTTTGGTTTGTGATAACCCCAAGGATTGGGCTAGGTTAGGTTAGGTTAGGTTAGATTAGGTTAGGTTAGGTTAGGTTGTATTAGATTAGGTTGTTTTGGGTTAGGTTAGGTTAGGTTAAGTTAGGTAAGGTATATTTAGATTAGGTATGGTTTGGTTAGATTAGGTTAGGTTGGAATATGTTAGGTTAGGTCCAGTTAGGTTGACTAAATGTGCAAGTAATTTAATTAATAATAATGTGCATTGTCAAATTATGATTTAAATAATCGAATACTGAATAAAAATTAGCAAGCATTAAATTAAGATTTTATATTTGGGAATAATAAATAACTTGAATCACTTCCGTTGGGTCCAACGGGCAAAATGCCAGTAAAATTATTGGTTTTGGATAAGAAGGTACGAGGATAAGAAGGTACTCGTACTTACTGAAAATTTTATTTTGGCTGTCTGTAAATATTTTAGATGAATAAATATACGGAGATAAGTACGTCATTGAAAGACGAACGATACACGAAAAATAGATTGTGGTTAAGAGGAACGGCTGCGCTGCCTTTTTATACATAACTCAATTTTGGATTTGATAACAAAATACCCACCCAAACTGAATGATATATATTTTTTAAATTAAAGGTTTAGTAATTATCTAGTGCGTATAAGAAGTATTATATTTATTTTTGTTTTAAATTATGAAGTATAAGGCATAAAAAAATCGAATTTCATAATTTCAGAGGCAACTTAGAAAATTACTTGCGGGTTTATCGTTTTTTTTTTTTTAAATTATCATATTTATTATGTAAATATGATAACGTAAATAAAAACATAAAAATAAAACTTCAAAAAAAAAAAGGTTTTCTCGGGTCTATATTTTAAATTATATATAATTTAACCGTGCTTTTGCCATGTTTGGTGACCAGATCTGAATAGCCAGGTATTTCCCCACCTTCCTCTTCCTTTTCACCTTCCCTTCAATACATTCAGCCTCACAAATATTCCCCAATTGGGGATGCCACAGTCTTACTGGCTCCAGATTGTTGGGAACAGTTGAGACTCTTGTTCGGTATTAAGGTAAAAAAAATATATTTAATTTAAAATGTACGGCATAAGCAGAAGGGGTAGAAGAGGTAAAACTTGTTTTAAATCACCGTTAGCTCCCAAATAATTGTTAAAGATGCTTCGAAAATCAATTCCTTTAATTGGCTTTATTATCTAATATAAAACAAAAATAAATAAAATGTTTCTCATACGTACTATATATTTATTAAACCTTTAATAATAAAAAATATATCATTAGGTTTAGGTGAGTAATTTGACTTCAAATCGAAATTTAAGTTTTGTATGAAACAGGCCGCCCAGCCGTTCCTCTTAATACACGCCGCAAGGTGAAAGCCACCCTAAAAGCGACAGATTTAATTGGCTATATTTAATTATTCCTAACACGTGGCAGCGTAGGACAAACTAGCCGGAGGTATGGATAGCTGGAAGGGAATTGGTGCATCAGTAAATATAAAACGGAGATAATAAAAAACGTACCCTTCGACGGTTATTGCAATATTATAATATTCATAATATTCATATTTATTCATAATATTCATATTTATTTTAAAACTTGTGCATATGAAAATTAATTCTTAATGGATAAATTGATAATTTTAAATCGTAACTTATTATTTAAGGCGATTTGTTTGTTATTTGAGAACTCCAATATCTTCAAATATATGATTTTTGAAATGTCCGCAATAATTATAATTGGAAATATTAATCCGAATTAATATTTCCAATTATGTATTTTTCACAATACTAAAGTATAAAAAGAAAGCAAACACATTAATTCAAATATTTTAATACAACCTTACCAGTCTTTTAAAATCGTTTCAAACTCTTTCCCTGTAAAGATCTACCTAAAAATAATAAGAAGTGGAGAGGAATACTTCGCAAACTGGCAGTTATTTCCACTTCACTTAGGAAAACAAAGCTGTTATCGGGGCCTTTACTCAGCACCTAATGCGAGTTGGTACTCTTCCCCTCCGCAGCTATAGCGCCAGAGTAAGTGTCACCACTACTGGCTCTGTACTCGTCTCGCAAGATGCTTCTTTTAAGCTGTTTGTGGCCGGAGAGGCCATTCAATAAAAATATATTGTGCAGCAGCTGTTATGATGCTGAATTTGCACATGACTTGTTTTATTGTTCAGTAATAGGCTCTGTTTTTTGGAAAATGTGCGGTTATTTGGAGAAATTCTAAATTGTTAAAAATGTTCACATATGGGCACAACACAGTTCTTTCAGATATACGATTGCAGTGAAATTATTAAAATACAATCACCCCCCATAAATAATTGATGCCAATGTAGGAGAGCAGACGCTTATGGAAAGAAAGAGGTTGGGAAGAATCTTCAGGTCTATTGTCGATCTTTTCAAGGTAAATTTCTTATCCTTTTCCTTAGACTCAAAAACTTCTTGCCTAACTGCAGTTCTGGTTATCTCGGGTTCAGCGAATGACATTCTTTCAAAATATCAATACACAGGCGACCCTTAGGGAAATAATTTCCCTCGAGGCCTATATCATCTTTGGGGATACTGTATGGGGGGTTTTATAGAGGATAGGAAGGAGTGAACTCGGATCTTGGAAAAACCCATGTTGTAGTATTGAGAAAACACAAATTAGCGAATTTTTAACAAAACAAACTCAATATTTTGTAGGTATTGACTATAAACATTAAAAGTGAGTAATTAGTCATATAATAATGCTTATAAATGAACTAAAATAACGAAATTGCGATGTTTGTAAGGTACCTAAGCGAAAAGCCCGAAATGTTAAAAAAATAAAATTGTGAACATTATAATACATTATAAAGTAAGTAATAATTCACTAAATGTGTGATACAGTTAGATTATTTAAAAATAATTTGATATATAAACTACAAACTCTTTTTAAAATGTGACTCAGTATATGCCAATGATGATTTGATTGACCAAAAGAAATGCACAAGAAAAATAAAAAAAATTCGGTTCTCTGGATTCTTTTAGACCCTAATTAGAACTTATATAATGGAGTTATTAGTACGGTCATTCCCAGGCAGGTTTCCACTAAAATAGTTAACACAAAAAAACACGACAAGATTTACAGAAAATCTACTAATACCATAAGCCAACAAAACAATATTTCAAAAGGGACCTTACTACGTGGCAATTAAATTATATAACAACCTTTTTTTTTTTTTTGATAGAAAGCAGTCACTTTGTGGTTAGACATATTTAATGAAAATAAAACAATAACTTTGTTTATAACCACGAGAATTTTATTTAATTTTATTACGACCGACCGGTTTCGCTTAACATAAGCATCTTCAGGGTACAAAAATTAAACAGTTTAATTTTTGTACCCTGAAGATGCTTATGTTAAGCGAAACCGGTCGGTCGTAATAAAATTAAATAAAATTCTCGTGGTTATAAACAAAGTTATTGTTTTATTTTCATTATATAACAACCTTCCACGTAACATCAAACGCACGATGTACTTCTATTTAAATCATCACTAACTACTTCTGAAGAAATGTCACTACATCTTAAACGAATAATTTGAAGAAGATAATATTAACATAATCTAAATGAAACATGAAAACCGAAAAAAACAACAGAAAATAAAAATACATCAATCGCATTTGGGACTCGAACCCAGGACCTCTGTATTTCTCGTAAAAAAAAGGTTGAAGTCTTGAATTCGAGATATGATATCGATGAAGACGACATAAATAGAACTGGTCTCATTAGCTAAATTGGTAGAGCGGTTGTCCCAGAAAGACAGAGACCCTGGGTTCGAGTCCCAGGTGCGACTGATATCTTTTATTTGCTGTTGTTTTTTTTCGGTTATATTATCTTCTTCAATGATTAAATATTACAATGAACTTCGATAAAATAATAAAAAATAGAAAAATTAATACTCTGAACACAGAGACTGAACGCACTTAGATTAGACTTTTGTAATAACTTTTACATATAAATGTGAATTTTATTTATATAAACATATATTTATTTTGTGGGTTAAGTGTAAGAGATAGGATGTCCCTATAAGCAATACCCTTTGTACTTTTTTTTAAATTTTATATGTACAATAATATTTTCTTTATTGAATTTTTAATATTGTCATTGACATGCAATCGGAATCGCAGTTATGCAAAATGTATTTAATCCTAAGGAAAAAAAGAACAAGGATAGGCCTCCAGATATTACTGACGTGGTAAATAGACATAACTACCACCTACATCTATTTCTAACAATGCGTTTCGATTCCAAATGGTAATACTGATAGTAACGGTAAAATCAGGATGGAGTGCATTTTTGTAAGCGAAAAAACCATATGATATTAATCAAATAATTTTCTGTGTCTGGAAATACGCCACTTTTCCACGAAGTTCTAGAGCTTTATTTTCGTACGAAATAAATGTCGGTTGTGTAGTTATATTCTTCACGACTTGTTTATAATATCCATGTATTATGTTACCCAACTGTACCCGCCTTCAAAGCATTAGTCCATATGGCGCTATACTCACTGGCTCTAGGCAATGGGACTCTATTTGGTATCAAACACAATTTAATCATCGAGGAACATAATATTAACAAATCTCAAATGAAACACTAAACAGAAAAAGACACAGAAAATAAAAAGGTATCAGTAGCAACTGGGAGTCGAACCCAGGACCTCGGTCTTACCGGAACAACATTCTAACCACTGATCTAATGAGAGTTGTTTATTTTGCGTCACTTTTTATGGATGTCATACTTCAAATCTATGGCGTACCAATATTATCCTCAATTAATTCCCAAACCATTAGCTGCTATCTTTTTGTAAGATTGAAAAGTTCTACCCTGAAATATATGCAATCTAGATAGCCCTAATGAAAGATCACCATTCAGAATCGAAACGTTGGTTGAAATGGCTTTTGCCGTGTTTGGTGACCAGATCTTAATAGCCAGATACTTTCCCACCTTCTTCTTACGCGTCTCCTTCCCTTCCCCATTACATTCAGCCTCACAGCATACCCTAATTGGGGATGTTGTAGCCTCACTGGCTCCAGATAGTTGGGAGCAGTTTTATTTTTAAATGCCTCTGATACATGGGACAATTATTGGGTTTTCTATAAGTCTAGAAAGAATATTTAGTTTATTGGAATAACTTATTGAAGCTTATAATATTGTTAATTTTGTGTCTTTTTCTGTTTCTCAGTAGAGATTTGTTAATATTATCTTCTTCGGTGATTTAATATTACAAAGAGATTTATAAGCTTCTGTGAGTTATACCAATAAATTAAATCAAAGATATTTTTAAATAACCATATCAAAACAAAAAAACGGAAGAATTATTATTGAACAAGAAAGAATTATTGAACAAGAAAGAATTATTGAACAAGCTAGATTTATTGACTCACTTGCTGGAACTATGTTAAACAGGCAGGGGAATTTCTGGTGACCTGCCGCAGTGGTGGCCCAACAGGCCAAGGTCCCGAAGTCACCGGTCACCTGGGGGGTGTAGGACAACTCATTAACTGTGCCCTTGGTGGTCGACCGGGACGCTGGGATCTGTGGAACAAGAGAAGCTGGGTCAACCCGCAATTGATAGCGTAGTACTAGTTTGTTAGGGCGTTATTATGACAACAATCGATATTCAGGTACCAAAAAGGTAATTTACCTGCACAACTAATGAATCAGTGTTTAAGCTTAGTGAATAACATCATTAATCTTATAAACCTTGCCAATCAATTAGTTTGTTTAGTGTATTTGTATGAAATTAATCAACCTATAATATTCTAGTCATTTTTATATCTTCTTTCTCCAGGTAATAGTCAGACATACACAATGATTTTTTACAGTACCCAGTACTTAATGGAGTATTATTTACGTAAATAACTTACCGGTAAAACGTCTCTTGTCCTATTGTAGGTCCAGGAAAATTTAACAGGGCCGGCCTCGGGGGGCGAGTCCACTTCGCAGCGCACTTCCACTGGACTGAAGCGGAGGGCGGCCAGCTCCTTCACTTCGGCTCCCGACTTGCATATCGGTACATCTAAAAACAGAGGGTTAAAGTTGAAGGACATTCATCTAACATCACACATGAGTTAATAAAAGTCGTTCAGATAAGAGTGATAAATATTTTAAAAAAAAACCTTCTTTTCGGTAAATCAAATCAATTATACATGAAGTTGAAGGACATTAATCTAACATCGATATAATATTATATTAAGGGTCGCACACATAGGTAGGAGTGCCGGATATGAATCAGGCGCTATTTTCATTCATGTTATAATATATTACATGTTATAATATAATTAGCCTAATCATTGTTACATATGTAAATACTAAGAAGCGAGCCTTTTTCTGAAACTGTTCAAATATCCTCCAAAATGTCTGCATTAGCACACTCTATCTTAATATATTTCTTTAATCGACATATTTAAGACAGAGTGCTAAAGTAGGTCATTTTTTTATTGTATTCAGGTGGGATGTGCTATGTATAGCATCTTAAGTAATAGAATTTAGGAATATTTATTTCAATACTGCTAATAACTAATGTAGTATCGAGGGTGATCAAATATATCAACACATGCATGAATCGCACACTTTTTAAAAGTGATATAAAGTCATTAAAAGTATCAGTAAATTGTAAGTCACTAGCTTTAACTTTAAGTTGTTAAGTCACTAGCTATAAGCCATCACTAATAATATGTCTCAGTAGTTAATCCCTAGCTATAAGTCTTAGTTGTAAGTCAATAGTTATAAGTCTTACTTATAAGCCATTAGTAATAAAGGTTGCTCTAAGGTATTGGTTGTACGCCGAGTGATATGTTATTTAATTAATTTTAAAGCGCCCTTGAGGTGATTTTCCCACAAAAACCGCCCTATAGAAGTAATCCAATTATTATTAGTATCAAAAAAATTTCCGAAAACCTAATCTAATCTGACCTAATGAATAATTTATTTTTTTATTTAATTAAAAAAAAAGATTAGGTTAGGCGATGGTTAGAATTGATTGAGGATACAATGAAAGGGTGTCAAATAAAAGCGCTGAATATAAAATAAGCGGTTTTTTTTCATCATTATGATGGTAATACAAATGTCAAAAATCGAGGGTTGAAGTTGAAGGACATTCAATTAACGTCAGATATATTTTAATAAAGAATGCCCAAATAAGAGCGCTATATATAAAACATGTACTATTTTTGTTTTATAATGTCGGTGATATTGAAAAAATCATATTATTTTGTGCGATTAGTAAAGGCATGCCGCCGGTAGATCTGCTGTCACTAATCCTTCCCTTTATGAATGGCGCAAGTCACACACTGTAATTAATAATAAATATTAAAGTCGAAATTATCTCGAACTGAAATAATAACTTAAAAGTTTTGCACCTATAATATGTGTACGGATTTTTTAAGAAATTTAATATAAATCCAATTTAATGTTACTATTAAGTTTTGCGAGTATTTTAGTTTTTATTATTGTGATATCATGACATATAATCATATCATCAAACATGAATTACGATTTTGGTATGTGATTGTGAAGGTATTTATATTCTATGAAAATGCTTGAAAAATAAGATTATCTAGTATTTAGAGCCGTACATGACTATACACTTGCACTACAACAATTTAGCAGGAATCATACAAAAATAATTATTGCTGTTTGACAAATTTTGACTGGTTGCTGTAGTGCAATACAACAACAATGTTACAACGGAGTTCTTCGCATCCGAAGCATAAGCACTCCATGAAGGTGCACGGCGTGAAAACTAATTATATTTCGTGGAAATTCGGTGGGCAAAATGCATCTAACGAAATCAACAGTTTCTTTGAGTAATTCGTGGAAACAGTTATAATTGAGTTCACGAAATCACTTGTGTGCTTCATCGTGGCCCTCGGTTTCTAGACAATATTTCTGGACAGTTTTAAAGTATTGCTTATAGTTCAGTAACAATGGTTTTGCCATCATTAACAACGATTGAACATTTAAAAAAAAAAACTTCGCAGCGAATTCTGCCAAAGAATGTGCACGTGCAATATGTGCATGGTTGCATGATTCAGATTCAATGAAATTAAATTAACTTCATTTTAGCTTTCTTATTAGAGACATCTTTAATAAAATATTGTTATAATATTCCCATCAAATTGCAAATTTATTTATATTTATTTATTAGACATAATTAAGAACATTGTTTACATGGTTATAACAAAAGCGTATTAAGTACCAATTTTTTTTTTTATTAATAAATTATTCTTTAAGTTTCCTTTTTTCAAATTTAATACCTCCCTAATTGAGAAATTCTCGTGTTTAGGGAGGGAGTACTAAAATTTATTGTTCACATTTAATAATTTCTACAGTACTACCTTGATGTTCTGGTGTCTATACACTAATTTAAAATATAAAATAAAATAAAAGGAAATTTTTAGAAATACAATATATCTATATAATGTATGTATATAAACATACATACATTTTTTCCAAGTGAACTTATAATATACATCTAAAATTAGTTTCTTGTAAAATGTATTTTAAGTTTTTTATTAAAAAATTATAATTTTTTTCATCTTGTATATCTTTGGGCGTGAGCATTTTCAGTGCCCACGAGCAATATGGTATCTAGATTTTTTAGTAAGTTTAGTCTTGTGTAATTCGCTGTTTTCGAAAAATCTTGCTACAATTTTCTGTTTTAAAATATTCCTGTGCTATTGCACATTTTTTTTATTTATTTTACAACAAATAATGAAGGCTTCATTTTAAAGTAGAACAATCGAGTTTTTCGGAAAACCACCGCACCATTTTATTCAAAAGAAGCTTTTAGTTTTTCTCAAGAAATCACAAAAGAAAATTTTACAAAAAAAATGTAAACAGTCCTTCATTACAAAAAAGATTTCGAATAAGAATGTCAACTAAATGTGTACATAAAACAAAACATATCTTTATTTATTCCACTTGGAACTCATAATTTGTAATTAGTGAAGGTCTCTGTTTAAAAACCACCCAGCAAATAATAAAGTACCTCCTACAAACCCTAAAAAAAAACAAAATAATTAGAGAGGTAGAGGTGGGAAAAAGTGTCGTAATTTATGTTTTATCAGGTGTGGTTCGGTACGGGCTGCTTTCAAGATAAGGCTCTATGCGTCTTATGATAGACGACCCTGGAATATGACCCCAAGAGTTGAAGTTGTAAATTTCACAAACCGAGACTCAAACCCGTCTCCCATTCTCCCCTCCACCGCCCTTTTCCCAGAATTCGCAAGATGACGTAAACGCTAAGTTTGCCGGAGTCGTAAAGCATTCATTCAAGCATTTTAATTTCATCGGAATTTAACGTCGTGAATAGGAATTTCTAAGGAATGATTTTAAACAATCAGATACACTATGGAGATAATTTTTTTCCCTCAGAATCAGAAGCAAATAATTGATAAAAATAATAATAATAATAATAAGAATAATTGGATTAATTCTATAGCGCCGTTTTCATGGGGAAATCACCTCAAGGGCGCTGTTGTCAAGTTTTTTTTTTTTTAATATATTTATTTCTTGCTAAGGCAATCCCGATGAGTTTCAAAACTCATTTTAGGACGGGAGGAATTTACAATACATAGTTAGAAGATAGTACATACAATTTTACATTGACAGCAAAATATGGTGTATTCGGTCAACAATATCGTTTCTGGCAATAAATGATTAAATAATGATTAACTAATATATATTGATTAACTTGGCGGGTTTGCGATAAGCCGACGTAGCTCAACGGTAGAGCATCTGACCGGACATTAGAAGGGTGCGGGTTCGAGTTCTGCCGGCGACATTTATCTTTGCTCGGAAGGTTTTTTCAATTTGGATGAGTGTTTTAGATTAATAATTATTGTTTATAAAAATAATAAATAATTATATCTTCAAAAGATGTAAAATTACTTTCTGGAGTCATATTTATCAAATTAATATCAACACGTTTCAGAAGTACATCTCCGCTCATCAGTTATATTGTATATCCTGAAGAGGGGAGCTTTGCTTCTGAAACATGTAGATATTTACATATTAAATTCACTGGATTTAAAAAAAGTTGACTATTAATATCATAAATAATTAAATATTTAAAGTGTATTTTGCAGGACAAGATATTTATAGAATTGTTATAAAGTTGACTTTTTACTAAACGTATAAGGAATATTCAATTTTTTTAAATTTTTAATTATTTTATTTAAGTTAAAAAACCTGATAAAGTATTGAATTTGAAATATGATATCGATGAACATGACGTAAATTGAACTGGTCTCATTATCTAAATTGGCAAAGCGGTTGCCTCGGAAAGACAGAGGTCCTGGGTTCGAGTCCCAGATGCGACTGATATCTTTTTATTTTCTGTTGGTTGTTTTCGATTTCATGTTTTATTTAGGTTATGTTAATTTTATCTTCTTCAATGATTTGATATTATTTTATTTATATCCATCATGTCCTATGAAGATATTTTGTATTTATGTATCTGTGGCATTTCATTCTTTATTTAGAATTTCCAAAAAGTAATAAGGAATGTGATAATCACCACATTTGAATAAAGTAAAAATAACCGATAAAAATGAAGTAATTTTCATAAGTAAAGGTTGGCTACATTAATGAAGTTCTATAATGTTCAACGTAACACAAAATGCCAGGAAAATTATTTACAATTATATGATCATCTTGATTACAGCCTCGCTCCTTTGCCATTTTTCAAAATTAAGACATTATCACATCTCAAGAACAATTCTTTAATAAGTTTACTTCTTGGTATAATCGCACTTTTCACATTACCAAAGCACTGAGAAATCCGAAGTCCTTAGAATTCCGAGTCCGTAGAAAGTCATTTTTCCGGAAAAGTGACGTACGTACCTCTTAGAAGAGGGAAAACTTTGTAATTGGGAAGTCATATAGAATTTCCTGTTGAAAACATATAAAGAAAATTCTTGATTTATCAACGTTCACGATTGTAGGATATATTTTCCAGACTGAATGAATAGATTTTCAAACGTATCTATTCATTGGGTAAAAAAAATGTTTTAAGCAAAAAAAAAAAAAAAAGAGATTTTATAGTATAATATTTAATGAAACAGACCTCGATAAAAAAAAACCTTTTCATTTTTTCTAATATGCACCCGCCTTGAGACTGATATGACATGGTTTTTTTTGTATGATCAAAACGTTCATGTTATAAACTGATACATTAATCGTACCACAACAAAAATTGTCTTACGAGTTATTAACAGTAACAAAACCGTACTATTCTTTTTTTAAATCTCAATTTGTTTAATACTTGCTGATATTTTGATATTTTTTATAATATTATTTAAGAGGTATTATGTAATTAGAGTCCATGGTAGTATGTCTATAACAAAACTGTTATGTTGTTTTCATTTATTTTTAAAATATTTTTCTTTCCTGTGTCCCTTGATCACAACATGCATGCACCTATATTATATTGTAGAACTAAATTCCTGCTGACAAGCTAGTTGCAGTGGCTCAGCGGTTAGAAGTTCCCATTTTATGTAATTAATATTATATAATAAAAAAATAAATAAATATCCTTTTCATGAAAAGTATACTTACACATAACCGTGATGGTGAGAATTTGGCTTCTGCCAGTGCCTTCCGTATTAGAAGCCTTGCAGGAATAGTTCCCAGAGTCTTCTCTGGTCAGGTTCCGGATCCGCATTGTCCTGCCGAGGACAACAAGTCCATCTGCAGGGTTATTGACCAGTTGCTCGCCCTGTTGAGTGAAAAGAATAATAAATATCCCCGGAAAACTTGGAAGAACTGGTACATTATCGATAATTGAACTTATTTAGGTACGCACAAGTACATGTTTAATATTTATTTGGTGTTTCAAGGATTCAAGCTTCGGTAAAACTGTTCATTTGTCAGGCCAAATCAAAATAACAAATTTAATACATCTTCCGTGAAGTAGTTACTGTCAGCGGACAAGTTAATTCTTCGCGAATTTAAACATACGTGGATCATCCATTTTTTTTTATTTTTTTTTATTTTGCATGATGTTAGAAATGAAACTATTACAAAAATAATTCATAACTTTAACTGATTCAACTTGATTTAACATGATTTCAACATAATGTGTTTTTTTACGTATGAATATCACTCGCATATCAATCGTTTTAAAAGGTGAATAATAGATAAGGGAAGGAGGGAAAAGTTTCAACTAGGGTTATTATGGGACTACAGGTAAAGTTTTTGTGGTTTTTATATTAAAGATATTATTAACGGTTTTCTTGATTTCGAGGTATTCTAAACCGTTTAATATAATTAGTATTCCATGTTTATTTAACATGTTAGTTCCTTAAGTATTATTGAACGATTCGCTTTTATTATGTGGTTTCCAAAATTCTGACATCTCAAATGTTCTTTCCCCCTAATTTTGACGTTCCAAGTCGTTTAACCGATATACCCCGACGGAGCTTAAGCTGGGCGAACCCAGTCTGCTTTAAATGTTTTACTGTAAGCGTGTTTTCTACGTTATATATAATGTAACACCCCTAAGTTTTTCCTTCCTTCGACAAAAATCAAATAAATGAAATTTATCTCGTCAAAATATATAATTATTCACATTACCAGATTCTTTCAGTACCAAAATATTTCTAATATGCATATGCTTTAGTTCCACTAGTTTCGGACAGAAATAACTGTTGAGTGCGTTGATTTTTTTTTCTAATCAATAATAACACTGATTAATTATGCACCTTATGTTGGAAAATCAAATACCAGATTTTTGTTCAAGTAACAATGTTTGAAGATATCAAAATATTCGTCCCTTTGGAAAATAAGCGGAAGAAATGGCACGGCATTCGCAAACTGGCTGTCACGTTTGTATGAATGTTGACAGTTGTATGATATATTGAAGATTGTGACTTACACGTGGTACACGGTGTTCAAACAACACGCTTGTCTTACAAATACTTTCTCCGGAAATGCGTCAAAGGCAGTGATACATTATCATAATCAGAGCATTCAGTTGCAGAAAAAATCTAATAATATTTAGTATGATTACTTATAGTGATAAAAAAAACCGAATACAAATTTAGAGCATTACGAGAAGAATATTTTTTTATTTTATTTTTTTAAATATATTAATTTCGTCACTATTCAGAAAACTGGATTTGACTTTTTAGTGCTTGAATTATAATTTTTTTTTTTTTTATCCTTTTTTTGATAGTTTTTATGTAAAGATTGTACATGTTTGTGACTGTTTATAATAATTATAAAAAGCATACTAAATAGAGAGTATGTAAGTATAAGTCATATTATTATAACAGAAGTATAAAGTCACAGTACTCCTCACTAGGGTTTCCTATTTTCAGGCGGCCTACACTTTATTT
The DNA here is from genome assembly GCA_022606495.2 of Halesus radiatus. Taxonomy (NCBI): domain Eukaryota; kingdom Metazoa; phylum Arthropoda; class Insecta; order Trichoptera; family Limnephilidae; genus Halesus; species Halesus radiatus. Next base: position 188,243 of record JAHDVE020001701.1, on the reverse strand, counting down.
TTTTACTAAATATCCAGTTGTCTTAAATTATCTTTAAAAAATTTGAAAGTCCATTACCACTCAGTTCTCTAAGCCATGTTTTAACTTTAGTTTTAAAAATATTAATTACCGTTTTTTGTTTTTGTTTGATTTCGTAGTCATAGTTAATATAACTTTATGTTTTTATAGCCTTTTGAGATGCGGGTTATAATAAAAATTCTCCACTAAAACATAATTCTTCTAGCAATAAAAATGACAGAAAAAAATTATATTTTATTATTTCGAATAATGAAAGTTTTTCCCCTAAACTTGAAGAAATAAATAACCTAGTATAATTTCAAATTATTCCTATCTCAAATTATCCGTAGTAGAATGAAACCAAGTAGAGCAAATTAATAAAGCTTATGATCAAAATATTAAATGGATTTCTAATAAGTAATACACCAACACGTTTAAAAACAGTTGTACGAATTATGATAATGCTAATATCAATTAAAATGTTCCTGCAAATATCTCATTTCCCTAGATCTTTACTGTAAATCTAAAACCTTTAGAAAAAAAATTAATAAACTCTTTTTTCTGAGTCACTGTTCAAGCTAACAACCCAAACGGAATGTTTTCATTTACGTTTCATTTTATGTTTATCTAACATGTCCCTCGAAAAACACGTTAAAAATGAAAACAATTCCTTCTGACTTTAATATCTTCAAATATTTACATAAACCGTTCTCTGTAGGAAATTGTTAACTCAACAAACCCTTTCCACAATCTTCCATCTGTAAACTTCTACAAGATGATCTATCGACGCCCACGTCATTCCAAGATATTCTTTTCCGTATTGGCGTTTCGAGAAAACCACGATGTTACGAGATGAATATTAGAATGTTCGCCAGTGCCTACATGGAACTAGATCAAATTAAATATATCTGAAGGCATTGCATTAGCTTTGAATTGTCTTGGAAGATCATCTTTTATTGCGTTATTAAAATAATTGCGTTGTACTTTTTTCTAGTTCGTCAAGCCACTCAAATTTTGGATAAATATGTAATACACTGAATGTAAATCCGTTACATGTTCGAAATTTTATTCTAATTTGTAATATTTTATTAGCGGAGTTAAAATATATATCTACTTAGCGAAATTTTGTTTACTTCTAATCATTATAGGAGCCAAAACTTTGCTCTATACAACGATAATACACCGCGCGGAACGTGTCAATAATGGCGATTTAACATTGTTCGTTCGATAATAATGTATTATGTACCTATCTTAAATTTAAAATATGGACATTTATCAATCCGTTTTACGGAACTTTATAGAAAAAATTATTTAGCATTTGAAAAATAAAGTAATAAATTAAATTACAAAGCCCCCAGATAATATTATACCTGATTTGGAGCCAAATGACGGCCTCCATGGTCGAGGGGTAAGACTCTCGACTACGAATCCGAAGGTCGCGGGTTCAGATCCCGGCGTGCGCAAGTAATTTTTATTTAATTAATTTGTGTTGTTTCACAATTAATTCATTTAAAAATAATATATGTTATATGTGCGCACGTTCCAGAGTGGAAGATACTCTCAGTATCGCCCTGGTGAAAGACCACCATTCAGAATTGAAACGTTGCTTGAAATGGCTTTTAGCCGTGTTTGGTGACCGGATCTGAATAGCCAGGTATTCCCCACCTTCCTCTTCCCCTTCTCCTTCCCCTCCCCAATACCTTCAGCCTCACAACATTCCCCAATTGGGAATGCCATAGTCTCACTGGCTCCAGATGGTTGGGAGCAGTTTGGGACTCTTGTGCGGTATTCATATAAAAAAAAAAAAATAAACAAGCATGCTATTTGTGACGGTTGTTTTAAAACCATATTTAGATAAAATGATTTTTTTTATTAAGAAACCTTTGTAACTTTTTTCCACTTACTTATATTCGACTGGCCCGGTTTCACCCTATCACGGGCATCGTCAGACTGGCACAATTAAAACTGAATCTATGGTTTATATAAAATTCATATAATGATTTTTTTTAAAACCCATGGCCTCAGTAAACAAATACAATGTAATCCGTCTTCCATATGGCGATAAACCAACCCGAAAGTAGTTTTTAAAAGCATAGTAGTAAACAGTACAGTCAGCAATAAAATAAATTTCAAGTCATAAGTAAAAACAATATTATAAAGCAGGAGGACTCACTCCTGACATCGACGCTCTATATATACGATAGATTTAGTTTATATTGTGCTAAATTAACGATGCCTGTGAGAGGGTGAAACCGATCGAAAATAAATAAGTATTCTAATATGGAATTCCGACCTGAATTGACAGTTTTAAAATTAGCCATATTTAGTAATTAATAAAATATAACTATTGATCGTTTAGTAGCTGAATGGACTAATCCACACCCGAGTCTCAAGTTCAATCGTCTGCTAGTTAAGTTCTCCTTCATTATACAAATAATATTTACACTACAAAAACTTACACCGAGGTTGTGTTCAAATTTAATTTGTACATCTCCATTTTTATTTTAAGTTTTTAAAAGTTAATAATAACAATTTTAATTAATTTAAAAAAACGGTTCGTAAGGCGATACAGCCATCATACGTAATAATAATTACCTTGCAGAACTTTTTTTACAAATAAACCGTTTTTTTTAAATTGAATAATAATAGTTAACATTAATTTAACAAACTTAAATAAATAAAAAAAATAATTACAATAACAAATATAATTTTTTTTAAATTTAAATCACTTTTATAGTGGCATATAAAACCAATGTTTAAATTAGTCTGACTTAAAAATAATATAATTAATCTCATGGTTCCATAATAATATTATACTCTTTGAATTTAAATTCGCTCGCGGAAATGAAAACCGCGTTAGAACGATGTTTGCGGGACCACGAAGCTTCGGCAAGTTTAACCATATAGCAGGTACTTGGTACAAGATGAAACTAGTTTGGATAGGTGGTCCCGTGGGAGACAGGTACGTGGCAATAGTTACACACGGTTAAGTGTTACTTGGGTCCGGCTGGATGGTAGGATGTTGAGGGGGTTTGGGGAGGGGGTGGGGGGGGGAGGGCTGGCAAATCTCTCCCGTTTAATTGAGAGGGTGTTGTCAGAATCTAATACTGTCTAACCTCCCAAGATTTTTGTTCTGTAAGGTTGCAGAACATGAGAAAATGTATTTTTTATAATGGTTATTTTTTTTTGAGTATCACAATCTTTAAATGATTTATAGTAAATTACTAAGTGGATCAGTGGATCAGTTTTCAAGCGTCCTTACCTGAAAGTGGTTTTTACTTGAAATTCGCAATCATAAATCTATCTCAAATTATATTTTGTAAATGACAAGATGATACACGGTTCTTTTATCAGCAAAATAAAATTAATTATTAATTCATTTCTCATGACATGAAACCATAACATTTCAATGTAGTTTTTTTTTAATAATCGACATCAACGACAAAATAGATAATCTGAAGAAATATGGTGTGTGCCGATATTATGTACCGTTCGTAACAATTATGTACGAAAAATTAATTAACATTACTATTAAAATTAATTAACATTACTATTAAAATTAATTAACATTACTATTAAAATTAATTAACATTACTATTAAAATTAATTAACATTACTATTAAAATTAATTAACATTACTATTAAAATTAATTAACATTACTATTAAAATTAATTAACATTACTATTCACTCTAAAAATTGTACGAATGATATTTGAAGTAATACGGACTGCTAAATTAAATGATAAATCTGATACAAAATACCTTGGAATTTTAATAGATAAAAATGTTAAATGGAAAGACCATATCAACCTCACTGCAGAAAGAATGAGAAAACTTATAAGAAGTATTCTTTAACATTCGCAACATATCATTCCAGAAAATTGTTAAAATGGTCTATTTTGCATTAATCCAGTCACTATAGAAGAATAGCATTATCGGGTGGGAAGAGTCCTATCTTTATAGACTTTTCTCCTTACGGCCAATAATTACAATTGAAATCACGCGCTCCTTATGCAGGTCGAAATTCCCGCTTAACATCGGCCGCATGTTTTGATTTACGCAAAAAAACGTCACCAAAAAGCGTGTTTTATTTTAGTTTACAAAGCTCAGGCATAAATATTAAATTTTTAGGTCATATTTTGAAAAACTTAACTGCCATAATGAACAATATGACAATATCAAAATTTGCAAAGAATTTTTCATTAATAAAATTCACCCCACAGATAATCAATTTGATTCAAGATAAATGGTTTAAGGGGAACGGCTGCGTTGCCTGTTTCATACAAAATTGAATTTTGGATTGCAGGCCAAAATACTCATCCAAACGGAATGATCTTTTTTTTTTTAATTAAAGGTTTAGTAAATATCTAGTACCGATGAAGAGTATTTTATTTATTTTTGTTTTAAATTTTTTAATATGTGCCATGAAAAGAAATCAATTTTTATAATAATAGATTCAGCTTACAAAATTATTTGTGAGTTTATCGTACTTTTTAAAAAATATATCACATTTGCAATGTAAGTATGATTACATAAATAAAAATATAAAAATAAAACATTAAAAAAAAAACGTTTTTTCGGGTCGATAGTTTAAATTCTGTATGGCGAATTCGTGTTCCACCGTAAATTGGTCGTTTATAATTTAATTTAAAGTCCACCATAATGCTTATTTTAATATTTTCAAAAAAAAATATATATTTCATTACATTTTCAAAGTAGATGGGTTAAAACTTTTTTTTAAATCACCGTTAGACCCTAAATAATTGTTAAATGTGCCTCTAAAATCGCGAAAAATCAATTCCTTTAATGGCCGATATTTCTTAAGGTAAAAAAAATTAATTAAATATTTCTCATTCATACTAGATATTTACTAAACCTTTAATTAGATAGATCATTCAGTTTGGATGGGTATTTTGTCCTCCAATCCAAAATTCAGTTTTGTATGAAACAGGCACCGCAGTCGTTCCCTTAATAGCCATCCCAAGTCTTTGAACGACCACGGCTCAGCATTACTCTTGTGTTAGGTATAAGATGGTACAATATGTTATTATCCTAAAACACAATTAATTTCACCGAAGCTTTGAAAGCTGAACAATTAAAAAAGCAAATTAATTTCCCGAACTTAGATAATAATAATATATTGTGCCCTTAATGTAAACTATTTATTTTACATATACTGAAGAAGAAAAATAAATAACTATTTGGTTATTCTTACTATTATACTATTTTTTTATTGAATTACGCTTGTAGTCATTTAATAAGTTTTAAATATTTAATTTTTCTTATTTTCTTATTTTTTTTTAAAAAAGAAAGACAAATATTACCTGGTTACGAATAACCTGACAATATTTGAAAATCTCCTACTACCATCACAGTAAGCGGAAGATGTTGCTTGTGTCGTAATGGAGGACTTAGCCATTGTTTACGCATTACCTAGCATGCACTGTTTTTTTTTAATTATGTATGTAAATACTCCTTTCATAACCACGAGCTACTGGAGCCCAAGTTATGGAGAATAGATAAAAAATAAGATAAAAAATTAAGGTATTTTAACATATCGATACAACGATGTGAATTGTGTCAAATGTTTTGTAATAAATAAAAAGAATATACGAGTATGACGTCGCCAATTTAAAATAAGACATTTCGAATCTTAAGCCCTAGACAGGATAATGACGTTAACTAATTGCCCACTTCTCTATAAATTATTTGTCTTTGTGTTACCATAACGTTATGTTCATTCTATCTTTCATCAAAATATAGATAGACTTTCGAGCCGGGGTGAGATAAATACATTATTCCTAAACGTAAATTTATGTTTCCGCATGTGTTTTTACCGTTCACGAAGTTCGATATCTAGATCTTTAATTAATAATAACGAAATTGTAAATTATTCAACAAAGATCTTGGAATTATTTTCGATAGGAATCTTACTTTGGAACGCTACCAATAAGGAAATGGAACGTTTAGGTTTTGTAATACGTAATACAAGGATTTTTCATAATAATGAGTTAATAAAACTCATATACTGCTCCCTTGTAAGATTGCAGCTAGAGTATGCATCTGTCATATCTATACGTGTAACTCCCACCGGTTGGAGAAAGCAAAAAGAGGTTTCTTAGATATGTTCGATATAAGTTGAGACAACTTGCAAATGATTAACATTAATATCTAATCTAAAACTACCGCTACTTTCTACCCGGAGAACGATTAATCATATTCTTATACTTTTCAAAGTATTGAATAACCTCACAGATTCTATGTGTTATAAATATCCGTGTCCCTATTAGATCTACTCGACTTCACTTTATTTTCCACAGCACAAACTATTCATATCACTTGCAACTAGCACGTCTTTATCGAACTGTTAATATATTATATACAGATTTTTCAACATATTCCAAACCGCTCTGGCATGCATCAAAACAAAAATAATTTGCTGTGTGTACCTGATATGTTTTTCTGTAAAATTAAGTCCACTATAATGTTTGTAATGTTAAGTAACTAATATACCGTTTACTCCTATTATGCCCTACTATTGTACGATATGTATTATTTTTGTAAAACGCCCTACGGGTTCTCAATAAACAGATTAACAAATTGAGTAAACTGTTCAAGGACGAGTTTCTATCTTTGAAAATGTTCGATCAATTTCAGCAGAAGTAGGAAAAAATTGAGTTTACAGAGTAAATGTGATCATTAAAGGTTTGAAAAAAAATGATTTTGCCAATTTACACAAGACCTTTCGTTGGTTGAAAATATTTCATTTGTTCAAAAGTACAAAGATTGCTTAAAATCAGTCAAAGTCAGGAATTATGTTAAATACAGTATTATAAATTATTTTAATATGTAGGTAATTCACTAGTGAAGTTTATAAAAAGTTTTATTATTTTAAATTACTGTTTTGGCTTTGATATTCTATGAAAACTTACTTATGTAGCTCTATAAAAGCATCGATTAGGAACAGTTTCTCTGGAACCCGTCAATTAGCGTGTTTACCACTTGGCGAAATAATTCATTGCTTCGGATTTGCAATTTTCCGTCGCTCGCAAAGCTCTTAATTATTCCATATGCGCTCCTCGCCAGCGATTCGAAAAGTTTAAATCGTTGGCAATATTTCAGTTAGGTTCGTAAAGCGAGCGGTAATCACCGTGTGTTTTTGGTGACACGAGCCCAAATTAAACAAAATACTCTAACAGTGTTTGCTGACGTCAGATCAGAGTAAATTTGAATAGGCATTCGTGAAACGCAACGCGATGATGCAAAGGAAGTACCTATATATGATTTAAAAGCCTACTAAACGCAATTACAGGGCAAAGTGTCTGCTGCACGTAACAATATTCAGGTTTACTGATGATTACATTTTAATTATTTTAAATCTCATGTCTGCCCTGCAATGGCGTCATGGCTCGCTGAGACATTCAGCTAACTTGACGGGTGCGACCTCTTCACTCTGGTACGGCGCAGTTGTTGCTTTATTTTTTTTTGGTGTAGCACTAGCTGCGATTGCCCATTACTACCTACTCAATTACGTTTACCATCATGGTGGAACCTCCCGTATCCTCCTGGGGCGAATAAAAATCGACGCAGAACGAATAAAAGGAGGGGGGGCGGTAAAATGAGCGCTCTGATGCCACCAATACTGAAGAGTGTAGAACGGACATAAGGATTACGTGTATTAAGTCAACTAAGGTGAATGATAATTTATACGAAACACATAACAAAATCGGAGTTTGTACCACACCATCGAAACCCAGCTCATGAATTACAGCTTACAATATAAATATTGTGCTACGACCAAACCACTATCGTAGTTTCCACAGCCGTGAATATTAATTATCTTCTGCTATTACTATGACACGTAGGCAGATTTGTAATTCATCTGAATTTTATTCGTTTCAAATCTTCCGTAAAACAAACTTCATCTGTTGTGAAAGAGAACAAAAAACTTAAGATTATTTAAGAAGTACCTTGGCTTATTCATAATTAGTAAGAAGACGTAACCAAATCGTTTTTATTTAAACATAAATGATTTAATTCAGGTTCCCACGCATCATAGGCCTGGTTTAGAGGTAACCCTTTTCACCGAGCCCCGAAAGTATGATATTTGTTCTACCTCACTTTGCGTGCTAGAGCAAATATTTATTTCGGTTAGAGCCACAGCCTTGTGCAAATGTTCAGGTAGGTCCCGGGAAGCGCAAATAATAATATTACATAACAATCTAGTTTATTACGAGAACGCTTGACGCGTATTTAATTTATAGGGGACCCGACGTTTGCGACCATTTTCAAAAGTGGGGTGATATTAAGTTACCTGTACCGGTCTCGGGTATAATCTTATGGTCACCCTACTCGTTTGGTAAATACAAGGAGATTTAACTAGTCGGGACTTAAAGTCCCGTGTTTATAAAATAACAGCACCCTTAATAAATAACGATTTTACGTCTATTCTATTATTTATTCTACTTCTCATGTTTACAATGTTTGTAGTACATATTGTATTTATTCGTTTTTCTCTCACAGTGCGGGTTTTTTAATACATTTTTTCGACGTTATTACTTTAAACAATTTTTTTTTTTTAAATTATATTTACCCTCTAGAAATTAACGTTGGCGAATAACATTAATCTTATTCTTAGAAAGCATTTACTTTGTAGCTTGACATAATATAAACATAAACGTATAAATTTGTTTTGAACAGATTCAATTTAATATAATAATCTCGACTGGTTTAGGAAGTACCCTTCCCTTGTCAGGGTTATATTAAAATTAAACCTGGATATAAAATAATGAGAGACATACATGAATATTTACGTGTTGGAGTGGGAGACGACCAAAGGCGGATGGATAATTAGGGTTTTTTTCGGTAAAACAAAGCGATTCACTGTTAAATTATCCAAAAGAGGGCTGTACGATAAATTTATTTTATTATTCAATATATTAGAATTATTATTAAGGGTTTTTCTAATATCCAGTTCTTCTAAATCATCTAATTTTTTTGCGTTTATTTTTACGGTGAAGAATATGAACCTTTTTAAAAAACATGATCGGTTGAAGTGGGATGATTGGCAAACTCTGAAAAATTATTGTTATTTAAACATTTTAAGTGTTCCGTGGTTCTGATATTTACGTTTTACACGCACATTTTTCATTTAATATGTTTAAATAATAATAATTTTTCAGAGTTTGCCAATCATCTCATATTAAAAAAAAATGGCCGAGTCCCTTCCGTTGGCAGAGGTCAATTTCACAACGTCTCAATAAACTTTTCGTTAAAATTACATGGGTAGTGGTGTGACCCATACCCGCCTACCAAATTGAAAGATTAATATGATGCGAGTAACTACAAATATTCCGTAATATATTGAAATTATGGTAAATATGGAGAGGATACATATCGGGTAGTACTTGGAAACTTTTTGTCTTTGATTTGGTCGTCGATTATATTCACGGCATTCTTTGTCAGACAAAATCGCGATCTGAAGTCATTAAATGAGCTCGTAAAACTCGTGGTCTTTGCTGTTATGTGCATCTGCATCCTCCATTATTGCAAAATCCTTAATAAAATCCACAAAAAACACAGTAATTGGCTCACTTTATCTGCAGCTGTCAACTGTGACATTTTGACGCTTGACACCACCTTAAAATCTAATAAATAGCCGATATTTATCGGTTGTAGATCGACTTAAGTTATCTCGGACTTTTTATGGCATATAGCGTTATTGAGAGTATGTGAAACGCAAATGTATTTCTATTCAATAACTAACGGTTATTGATAACTTATTGAGATGTGGTGAAATTGCACCTAAGACTGAAGTTCTTTACAGAGACACAAACTCATAGCTTAGCAAGCCAGAATATTTTTTACATATACGAAATATAATATACTTTCAAATGAAACACTCAAACATTGTTTTAACCACATTTATTTTACACGCTTACCATTTTCAGAACAACCGTTCCATCGTCAGGGAAAGTGTTGAGGGTGGAACGGTTATTCCGAAACCGGTAGGCGTTTAAAATAAATGTGGCTAAAACAAAGAGTGCTTGAATGTTTCATTTGATTATAATGGAAAGTTGTAGAAAGACAAAGTTACTTTTAAATCGAAAAAAATATTCTATGCATTACCGCCTATCTCTAAACTAGAGCGAATGATTTAATTTGATGAATTTTAAAAATTAAAGGAATTTGGTAAGTTTCCGTCCAAATACAGAAAACACCATCTACATACCTTTTCCAAATAAGAACATTATTTAACACTGGAGAATTACAATTAAAAATCTTATTTTCTAGATTATCCATAAAAATATCCGCTAAAAGTTGGCTAGTTGGGACAACCACGGGTAAACCCAAATTTTGCTGGTGGACACAATTGTTATATTTAAAATACTTTTGGTTAAGGCACATATTGAACAAGCGAGATAGGTCAATAATCATATCTCTACCTAAATCAGAAGAATTAAAAATATTTACAATTATTTCTCTACAATCACCTGTTGGAACTGTTGTATTGTGGTGTTGTATTAAAATGCACTATTAAATGAAATGTACATTTATTGACCATTCGGGATGACCCTGGTTTTACAAGTGACTCAGCAGAGGTTATGACTCATAGACAAACTTATATAAGTAGTCCATAGAGTTAGTATATAATATCAACAAGAACATTTATAAGTCAAATGAATTCTTAATTCTAAATTTAGTGGAAAACACATTGAAATTGTTAATCACATTATGTGAGAAGCTATTATGAAATTCGCGGAATTACAATAGTACACAACAGGTCTTATAGGGCTATTGCTTTTGTGTATTTAGAGAAGCCCAAATAACTTGGGAACTCAGGATTAGACTGTAAATATTTATTTTGACAGAATAACAGTTTTTAAAAGTTTTTAGATTTTCGTGATTTCATTACGTTTTTACACCTGAAATTTATTAGTGCGATCTTGTCAAAGTAACAAAACTTGCTTTTGACAAAGTCTTCCATATTACACTGGTAGTTCACTTTAGGGATTGCACCTCCCGTTTCCTTTATCCACCCTTGTGAGCACTAAATCTTCTTGTTCTAACGTTTCACGAATGTTTTAATGTGAAAACCTCCTGATGACCTTGTTGATGATTAGATTATACCCAAAAACGCTAAACTCATTTCCTTCGATATCATTATACATGGTCAAAATTGAATGAATGAATCAATTAAATCTCTTGATATGCTCGGTCTAATTCTCAATATGACAGGAAATTAATTCTTAATTCCTTATGCCTTGCATCCGTATTTCTAACGGGTGGTAAAATAATTACGGCGCGGATACTAATGGGCGGCGCCGCTAAGTCGCAAACCCGCCAAGTTAATCAATATATACTAGTGTTTCAATCAATAATTACTGTTTTTTATTATATTTCACCTGTAAAAAACCAACTTTATTAGTATGAGAAAGGCTTGTAACGGCTAAATCCCTCAAATAGATGGCGTCGAGACAAATTATGTCTACATTTTATTGGTGAAAATTGCTTTGACTTGTCAAATATTAAATAGCTACGTCGGTTTATCGCTAAGCCGACGTAGCTCAATGGTAGAGCATCTGACCGGCAATCAGAAGGGTGCAGGTTCGAGTCCTGTCGGCGACATTTATCTTTGCTCGGAAAGGTTTTTTTTCAATTTGAATGAGCGTTTCAGGCTAATAATTATTGTTTATAAAAATGATTGTTACCCTTTGCGCTATGCACAAAAATCTTGTCTTAAGTTTTTAAGAACTTTAGTTTATCAATTAATAAATATTTGACAAGTCAAAGCAATTTTCACCAATAAAATGTAGACATAATTTGTCTCGACGCCATCTATTTGAGGGATTTAGCCGTTACAAACCTTTCTCATACTAATAAAGTTGGTTGTTTACAGGTGAAATATAATAAAAACAGTAATTATTGAATGAAACACTAGTATATATTGATTAACTTGGCGGGTTTGCGATAAGCCGACGTAGCTCAACGGTAGAGCATCTGACCGGCAATCAGAAGGGTGCAGGTTCGAGTCCTGTCGGCGACATTTATCTTTTCTCGGAAAGGTTTTTTTTTCAATTTGGATGAGTGTTTCAGGCTAATAATTATTGTTTATAAAAAGAGATTATTATTCTTGCATATTATTTCTAATACTAAAAAAGAACAAATTCAAAAGACATAGAGAATAAGACTGAATCGATTCACTACCGCGAATGAATATACCCATGTTTAGATGTTACTAATATTATAAAAATAAAAAATATTGCGAAACTGTGACCCTGTATTCAAGAAAAATCCTCAATTTCAATATGTCAAAAAACAAGGACTTTTACTTGGTCATTTTTTGTTGAATGCTCACGATAATATGTATTACCGAAACATCGCCGAAAGAGTTGTTTTTCCAAATGGCGACAAAACATCTGCTAAACACATTTTTTTTAAATATTTTAATACAGCCAAACATGTATTTTGACAAGTGTTGTAATGATTTGTGAGTAATGTGAAAATATAATTAATAATCTTTTCAGAAAATTCTTTGTGAAATTTCTTGCAATAAATAATTTTCTCGGAGATTCTAGGATGAATCTTCAATATAAAATATTCATTTATCTGAAACAACGAAAACTCTCCAACGATGAGAACAGTCATCATAAATATAATATAATGTATATTTACGCCCGTTACAGGCTTTTGCATAGACATTTACAAATAATATTGAATGGTATGCATATTACCATAACATAATAGGTATACGTTTTTAGAAATATGTGTTTTAAGTTTCTAGATCAACGCAACCCTTTTCAGAATTCAATAACATATCGATCATACAAAAATAATAAAGAGGATCTATTTGGTAATAGCGTTTATTTTTTTTTCTAGTCTTGTAATAATATTACAAAATAGTCGCTCGTAAAATGTTGAAACTCGAATGTAACCGGGTAGTTAGTACTACTATTTACATATACCTACACGTACCTTCTACTTAATAAACATTCCCACATATAAGACAACATCTTCATAATGCGAACAAGTTTTTTTTGGAAGCCAAAATCTTCAGTATGGAGGATGTATTTCAGTTTTCGTCGGATATAAACTAAAGAAAAAGAATTCGAGTAATAGCTTTGGTCCTCCGAATATTTTATATGGTTTCCAGTCACGGGAAAATAGCCCAACGTGTGCTTCAGTAATAATAATTATTATTATGAGGTATAAGTGGTCCGAAATGGAAGCTCCTGTCAATAAATCTCCAAATTGGTCCTCGATATCAGGGAAACCAAACAAATAAACCTCTATTAGATTGAAAACGTGTCTTGACAAAGGTATCGATTGGTGAAAATATTATTTCGTCCTTCGGAAATATCACATTTTCGTTTTACATTGTCAATAATTATTAACGCCTTTGGAAAACACTTCTATGAAAACATTGTAGATTTTATGAGAGAAACACATATTTTTGTGTTATTTTTTTATTTGACTATTAAATAATGTACCTCTGGCTTAATTTTGGTTGCTCTACTCAGGAATATAACAACAAAACACGCAATAATTTAATTTAACCTTGGGCGTTGTATGTTCTGATTTATTGATTCCAAAAATCAATTAAAAAAAAATTAATAACCCTTTTGTTAAAAAACAGTTTTCTACGAAAAAACATAAAAACGGTGAGTACCTAATATGAAAAATGTATTCGAAAAAAGGCACGATGGTTTCATAGAAAGAAGAGATACAAAAGGTTTTAAGGTAAAATTATATTTAAAAGTGCGAAAATACTGAATAACAATAAAAAGCGAAAGCATAATACTAATTAGCTCATCTCAACACACGACTGTCCTAGTGAGATGAGCTGCTAATATTTTTGTTTTTTAAATTTAAGAATAAACAAATTATATTCCTTCATAACCATGGACATGGGCGGGTATGCATGAAACTATAACAATGGTGTAAAATCTATTAGTGTCTAGAAAGCACCCGAAACAATAAAAAGAAATGCACGTTGTTGTATTCTTATTAAATATTTAATTACTACACAATTGTCATCCAAACTATCTTATCATCAGGTCAATAATTTTATTTCAAAATCCGTTGTCACTCTTTTCATTTGCACATCATTTTGCTGACCCATGGAAACTTTATTATTAAGAAGAATTGATTCGGAACTGGCCGCAAAATTACTACTGCAAATTTTTTTGGGAGATTTTATTCAAATGTGACACATGAAGGGGGTCCATAAAATTGTATCAAAAAGAAGGAAGAAGCAAGAAACGAAACAAAACCCAAAAAATAATCGCACGAAGAGTGAAAATAATTAAAAATAATTTATTAATCAACCAACTCTAAAGTTTCAGGATAACACTACTATTGATTCGAAATAAAATCATCTAACCCACCCCAACATAAACACGAAAAGGTATTTAGACTTTTATGACAGACGAAAAGAGAGCAGTGGCGTATTTCAGGCACCATTCGCAGCGACGTATAAAAATAATACTGTAATAACACCATTATCCCAAGAAAAGGCAGCCCGAAAAACAAAAGTATATGATATCCACTGCCCTTAACGAATACGTGATGCAAAGCAAACATTAACCGATTCTAGAATGTATCAGGGAAGCTCGAAGGGCAAATACCGAATAAAAACATATCTCAATATTGATTTAGATTTCACTACATTACCCCCTCATTTGGATTGAAGTTGAAGCCTACTCACATCGTATTTATGTATCAGTTGTTTTTATCCATATGATATGTGACAACCGTAGTTATTTATATGTGAGGTTTATTAAACGTCGAATCAAAATAAACAGACTGAAAAAACAGTGATGGGAAAAACCTGAACTTTGACATACGTGGAACATTTACGCACTAAACAGAAGTATTGATTATTAGAAAAAAAAATCGGGTAACAGTCCTGGGAATAATAGGACATTTGATCAGTGGTAGCGTTAAAAACTAATTAAGCATATTTAGGAGGACCACCTCCCCCACCCTGCCACAAAGATAGTTAAGCCTTAGCCGAAAATTGTCAATTTTTTGAGATATTTATATAGCAAAGAGCATACATTTACAACCAAAGAAAAAAAATTCAACACTTTTTCTTAAAAAAAAAGAAAGACAAATATTCCCTGATTACGAATAACCTGACAATATTTGAAAGTCTCCTACAAACCATCATAGTAAGCGGACGACATTGCTTCTGTCATGATGGACTTAGCCAACCGAGGAATTGAACTCGCGACGCCTGGGTGGGACTCAAACGTGACGCCAACTCAGCCACTGATCCATGTTATGTAGACTGCTAATTGGTATTGTTTCCAACAATTTTTAACGTATAATTACTGTATATATATATATATTTTTAAATCGATTATCTGACATTCCGATTACTTAAAACAAAAACAAAAAAGTTTTTCCCTGCATTCAGCAATCCGACGAATCTGAAAAATCACATTAAATTCATATTAAATATTGCGACGCTGACCGTTTAAGTGTAACTACCTTTATTCAACTATTTCTAATAATAAACACTTTTTTTCATTACAGAATAATATTTTATTTAAAAAAAAAACGTAGGAATGTTGACCATGTATATTATAATACATGACATGTTGAAGTATCTAACGGTATGCGCCGTACAAACTTACGAGAATATGTGTAATTTTTAAATGGTACGTAGACCAATCTGATAAAATCTATATCAATACGTTAATGTAATATGTTTTCAAGGCAATGTTTAACCTAAAATATATTATTAGAAAGGGAAACATTACTGTTTGCTTTTGAAATTATGTGGATTTACGAGATACTTATTTAGTATATTTAAAGGCCTTTTCAGTCGAATGTTGATATTATGCAAAATACCGGAATATTACCGTTGTGAATGAAATATATCAACGCGGGAATAAATAAACAGTACGTTCAGGTCTTTTGTTTTGTTTCAAAGCATCCTACTATTTTAGTAGGTAGTACTACTGAGGCTAGGTAGGCTAAGATTATTTTTTTAAAGGTAGTGATAATAGTAATAAGCGTTTTATTATTCTTGTTTTTAAAACAAAAAAATGTTATTCTTACCGGAATTTCCCGCGTGGGATTACATTTACATAATGTTAAATAAAATTATTTTAATTTTATGAAATTGTTGAAAGAATAAAAGCCCAACTGTATTTAAAAGCAGGATATTTTGAAACATTTATTTATTTTATTATAATAATAATAATGTTTTAATATTTATTTTTTGTAACAAATTACAAAATATGGAATTAAAAATAAAAAATAAAAAAAAATCGTTGAAAAAATTACTGTGTCATTAAATATTTATTAAATAAAACTATCCTTGTTTTTTTTAGTTTTTTTTTTTAAGGTTTATCCTGATTAAGCTTAAGATAAGCAAACCGGGTTGGTGATAATGTTAAAAATAAATTCGAGGTTTATTTTATTTAGTAAATTATTCTAAATTGACGAAATTGCTGGAATTTTTTTAATAGTGAGGTGAAGTGTTTTAAGTGCAGTTGGGTGGTCAGTCTGTATTAGGTGTTAATATGTTTTCTATTTCAGATCTCCCTATGCAAAGTATCTAGCATTTTATTTGAGTTATAAAAGTATTATTTTTTATGTGTTTTTGAAGGAGTGGAAATTTAAATAGAGTTTGGTACCATTGTATAATAAGCTTTTTTTGCGCAAAATTGTAATTGTGGCTGATTGTTGGATGTGTTTTTGAATCTGAGATCTAGTGTTTCTAATATATGTATTTGTTGTTATTTAAGATTGTTATTTATATTTAAGAATGTGAAGTAGTATTGTTTTAGAGTATAATTGTTTTATTAACATGAAGATTAAAAAAATGGATTACTAATTAAGTGATAATGTGGTTATTAAGTGCTAACGATGAGGGTGACCAGACTACAATATACATAAATATAATAAACGAAGTTTCAAGTTATCAAGGGAGAAAAAAATATTAAAAAACGGTTAGTCAAATAATCTCTATAAAATGAGTGTTTGTCTGCGTGTCCTCGATTTTCTCAAAAATTACTTGACCGGTTTCGACATTTTTTTTTCTTATTAGTACCAAGAACATTTAAAGAGTATTTTGAATGAAATCCAATATGAAAAACTATTACTTTAACGATTTAAAATTAATCGCCGTAGAAAATAATATAAACATAATCTAAATGAAACATGAAAACTGAAAAAAAGAACGACAGAAAATAAAAAGATTTCAGTCGCATCTGGGACTCGAACCCGGGACCTAGGCCTATCCGGGGCAACCGCTTAACCAACTAAGCTAATGAGACCAGTTCAATTCATGTCATATTCATCGATATCGGAATTGAACTCGTCTCATTAGCTAAGTTGGTTAAGCGGTTGCCCCGGATAGATGATTAAATATTAAAATGAGGTTTTTAAATATCAATAAAAATAATTAATAATTAAAAATTGAGTTAAAAATTAGTTTGAAAAACATTTAGCCCGCCATGTTGCATTAAGGTTAACCCATGGAAATACCACTCTAGTTAGCCACAGATTACACATTCAAAAGAAGAATTTTTGTTTAGGTAGAATATTTTCAAAATGGAAAACACAAGTAGGTACCCATTTAAGAACTTTATTATTTTGATGTGTTTTGAAAAACAAACGTTTGGAATGATTGTTTTTTTTGTTTCTTTATTTCGAGATAGTTATTTTCGCTGTCAATTTAATTACGGCACCCAAACGATAAGCATTAATTCACAACTTCTTAATTTTATTCCAAAAAAATAAAATAATCCCAAGCAAGGCCGCGTACACATCAGCTAGTGCTTAAATAAAATAACCCTGACATTAAATAAAACATTAATTAAAGTTAAAATTGTTTGTAATTCTTATCATTTCGGGAAAAAATGTGATAGTGTCAAATGTAACGGGGTTCCAATGAATGCAAATCCCCGACGAAAATGGGAAAAAAATAAGAAGGTATATTATAAAACGATCAGATATACACTTAAAAAAATTGTGCCTTGACCCTTTAAATACAAAAGTAATCCAGTGGGTATACCGAAAATAAGCATTTCTATACAAGCTTTTCTAATAATAATTTTATATTTGGCTTTCGTCTTATGTTTCTCAAATAAAATGTACGTGAAATTCACAGGTAAGTAGTGAACAGTTTGGTGGGTTGAATTAAAACACCTCCCCCAGATTTTCCTTGCCAGTGGCACTGTGTGGGAAACGAAACACCCGCCCCGCAAAGATTACACTACGCCACTGAAGTGGTTACGCCCCATTCGACAATGTTTGTCTTCAAAATATAACCTTCCACACCGTGAGTTTACTATAAAATTATTCCCGTTATGCTTAAACTTTACGTACCTGAAGGTAAAAATTTAACTTACGAGCCGAATGTGGGGTCACTAGTATTCCCCATAGAATCGCGAAACGATCGTGAATCATATTCATTTTATCCTTTCTAGTAACACTCAGATACTAGTATCGTTTTAACCGGACTACGTTCTTCGGCTGCAATCAATCATTAATAATGCAAAAGATGTAGCACGAAGAAAAGAGTGATTCGAATATATCATTTAGTCCTTTCCATTAAAATGCATATTTTACTTACGAATGCAGTGGCGGATTGTTTGTGGAGAGGATTTTTTGGAGCTAGTGAGGATACGAACGGCGATATCGCGCAACGTAGACGGGGCGAGAAATTTCGTCGGAATTTGAAAAATATAATTTGACATCTAAAAAAACGTAATGAGTTGTTTTTAAAAAAAAACAGGCCGATTACGTTTTCTAGGATTTCCTAAATTATAGAGATTACGGTGTAAACAACAAATTAAAATATCCTATCGCACAAAGCTCTCACTTAGGGTAAGTGTATTATCCCCGTTCAGAACGCGAGTATTAAAAGTTGAATCGTCGCACATATTTACGAAAGCAAGTGAAAGATGATTACTCAATCGATTGTTCACCTCTTTTTGTTTTTCTAACTGAACACCTCGAGCGTACAAATACTTTTAAAAAATGTAGAATTTTCCCTACTCCTATCATGGTCGAAAACGATGTCTTATGCTATGTTTTGTACCGAGTACCGCGCAAGAGTCCTAAAATTTCCCGGAGCTAGTGGAACTATGCCGTCCTCTTCCTAATTAGGGAATGTTGTGAGACTAAATGCCATATAATTGAGATATCTGAGTCGTATGTGCGGTAAAACTTTGAATGACTATTTTTTTTAACTCCTACAGGGGTCCTCAAGAAAATAATTTCCATTAAGGCGTATGTCATAAATGAAGGGTCTTTTTGAGGTGAGGAAGGAGTGAATATGAGTCTTGAAGAGATTTGAATAGACCCATGTTGTAGAAGGGAGGAAACACAGAGACCGGCAAGTGGTTCAACAGCCGGCTGTTGAACTCTAGAAAATGACCCGTTCTCATGAGACAAATGTCTGCCGTGTACAAATATTGGAACCACGTTAAAAATGACAAAAAATCTGGAAAGAATGTAACGCTGATGTAAACGTAATCGTTATGATTAAGAAAGGGTTGCTTAGCTACTGTAAGCATGTAGAAGAAAATAATGCAAGGAGAATATATGAATCAGAAGGAAATAGTGAAAAAAGTCACGGACGTCCGAGGAAGACATGGCACGACCGAGTGAATTAAATACTGGAGTCGGGTCATGTCAAGGATCGGAGTAACAGAAGAGTAAAAATGACATATGAATATGAATGGAGCAAGAATTGTGGAGACACAGAATTGTGTGGCAGTCTATGCTCTCTGCCTACCGCTGCCGTAAAATGGCGTGATAGTCAGTTAATAAATTAGTTACTTTTAAGACCTGTGAGAGTAGTGGTGACGGGGGGGTGGGGGGGAGGAAGCGGAGAATTAGGAACAACCTGCCTAATAATAATAATAATCGGATGATTTTTGTAGCGCCATTTTTGTGAAAAATCACCTCAAGCCTACCTTTATCTATTCAGTCTATTCTGTAAATCTGGAAAATTTTGTCAATAGTGTTTACGAAACCGACTTATCAAACGATCACATTCCGGCCTATCATTCAAAAGAATCGGTCCACATTCCTGCTCTATACACACACGTCGCTGATGTTATACGCAAAAAAAAGAAGTTGACATAACGAAAAAAGCGAGTCCAGACAATATCACTCCAGTTTTCCTAATTAAATGTGTATCAATATTGGCAAAAGCAACTCCGTGTAATTTTTATCCAGTCACTTAATTAAATACTTGCTGCTTCCCAGATCTATTCGATATTCAAATGTTGCTTTTTTTTAATTTACATAATTACATATTACACATTTAATTGTACAGATATATCTTAAAAGCTTATTACAATAAAGTGTACATTTATTTAACAAAACTACACAATTCTAGAGAAAGATTTCTCGTGTTTGAATAAGAGAGCAGCGCCATGTAGCGACAGTAAATGATACCATAGGGATAGACATATATGAAGGAATTCAATAATCAGCCCGTACAAAATAAATATAATACATTTTAATTTTACTAATATTTCGAGAAGACTTGTTTTTTTTTAATATATTTTTATAATATTTCCGACCCATTTGTATAAACCCAAAAGAGTTTGTAAAACTTTTACTTGATAGAATCTCTGTACACATCAATAATATCAGTTGCAACACTTTCCGCCTCTGCTTGCTTGTTTACGCGCGACCATCGCCTACTCTGGACCTCCTCCAGACTACCGCCACCTACTGGACTCACGCAGTATCACACGGACAAGGATTTCAAGTACCGAGTCCTACGAGACCTAATTCTGTGCAAATTGGGTTTTTCTGCAGAATTGGTTTTGTGTAAAATTCGATTTGCTGAATTTATTTGTGAGACATTTAAAATGTTTGTCTTTGGATTTTGTGAACACGATCTATACTATCGATATACCTACTGTAATATGTTTTGCACCTGTGTCACTATTATACTTTATTTTTTATAGCAAAATATGTAAAACACTCTAGAGGGAGTATACAATATAATAAATAAATAAAAAGAAAGAGGACAATTTTGATTGGTGGTTTTTCACCCGGGGGATACTGAGAGTATCTACCACTCTGGAAAAGATCGAACGTATTTGGTCTCGCTAAGAATCTGCCACTTAGACCACTCGGCAATAAACCGGTAATTATTTACTTAGTACGCACAAAAATTATATGTATCGAAACATTATTAAATAGTACCTAACGTAAATGGACTCTTTTTAAAATTTTTTTTAAAATTTAATGTAAATCATATTAAATGATGTTACTATTAAGTTCTTCGAGTATTATTAGTTTTAATTATTCTAACAGATATTTCGGCGTTCAAGACAATTTTCAAACTCACTCGGCTGAAAACTACCCTGTGTAGACCTTGCCCCTTCTGTCACATCTTCACCAGCAATACTCTATCTTTTATAATATTAATATCTCTTTTTTTTATACCCTTATAAAGTCAACCATAATAGCGTTTGCTTTACTGCTGTGACAAAAAATTGCTTTGTTCTTACTGTCATTGTTACTTTTTTTAAAATCGGTTTCACTTAAATTCAATACATAATTCATCTATATTTCCTGGAATAAGCAACGACACAATTTTACAGCGCAGCCAATCTTTTCAAAGCTACGTAGGTAAATTAAATTTGCATGCAAAACGCGGGAGAATTTTCAACATGACCCGACAAAACGTATTTCAATTTCACCTAATCCAACTATAGAAAATTGAAATTAATATTTTTTAGAACCTAAATCGAAATGAGATTTTAATTAGATTACGCTCTCCGAATATTATCGTTTCATATTCAATTTAGCAACAGGTACAATAGATAGACAATTTTCCATTCCGATCAGCGGTTAAATTAAATTTCCACTTACTTGTTCAAGACCATCCCATTCCATTAACGTAATAATCAAATTAAATATTATTTACAATAATGATCCTGAACTTGATAGAGAATGCGTAAAGGTATAGTCGTAGAAACTTGTTTTATTAAATTACGAAACCGCCTTAATATTATTTAACACGCAAGTATTCATATAAAGAATACAATTCTGACGGTTTGTACGAGAGATACAGCATGAAAGAGAGACGATAATAAAAGAGCGTACAATATTGCTCAGTGTCTTTTTGTAGTCACCTCTTATTTGAGATTCCTGATATATTGGGTTAATTACAGTATATTGATTATTATTCTGCCATTATCACAATAAAAAAGTTGTACCTCAAAAATCATAATACATGTTTATTATCTGTAATACTTTTTTTATGGGCTGATTTATTACCTATCAGCAATTTCTACCAACCAACCCTTAGTGGGAAAATAAACATGGTATAATAACATCGCAACATTCTCCATATAGTTGGACTTGTCACATGTAATATGAGAAAGTTGTCGAACAAAGAATGTATTTTAAAAATAATGTCACGAGATAGAAAAGGGATGAGAGAAGGAAGAGAAGGGGAGGAATTACAGTGGATGGGAATTAAACATTATTATGGAGATAGAAAGAAGAAAAGAAACTTTTCACTTGAGCCTTGAAAATGGACTTTGAGGGAGTATTCCGTACGTCATAACGCAGTTGGTTCCAGAGACGTGATGCTTGTACTAAAAATTAATGAGAAAATAATGTAGCTTGGTGCATGGGATTCACAAGTTTCCTCTCATCACTTAAACGAAGAGAAAGCCCTTATTCAGATAAAAAAAAAAAAACGTTTTTCAGATAATTAGACGAATTGAGTGTGTTCAGAATATAAAAATAAATGTAGAATTTTTTTCAGAAAATTGGGTGAATTGAGAGTGTTCAGAATGGAAAAATAAATGTGAAACGTTTTTTAGATAATTAGGTGAAATGATAGTATTCAGAATGGAAAAATAAATGTGAAACGTTTTACCGATAATTAGTTGAATTGAGAGTGTACAGAATGGAAAAATAAATGTGAAACGTTTTTCAGATAATTAGGTGAATTGAGAGTGTTCACAATGTAAAAATGAATGTGAAACGTTTTTCAGATAATTAGGTGAATTGAGAGTATTCAAAATATAAAAGAAGGACATAAAAATGAGAAAACGTTTAGGTACTTCCACGATTGGGATATGAACTTAGAACCTTTTGCTCTCCGGACAAACATTTTCAGATATACCGTGTATCTCAAAAACGTTATAGGTTTTTTTTATTTAATTTTAATTTTTGGGAACTCGTGTCTTATATCCTCAGCAGCGTTATGGTTGTCGTGAATGTAATTCAGTACTCCTACATCGGGTTAAATAGTACCAACATCATGAAAATTCTAATTTTTATAATTTGCAAAAATCTCCTTCCTACCAAGAGTATCAGGAAAACTTGTTAATGCAACAGAAAATATTTTTATCATTCGAGGAGATAATATTAACAAATCTCAATAAAAACTATAAAATAAAATTAGACTTATAAACATAATAGTAATCGTTGCAGCTGGGACGCAAACCTACATCCTCTGCCTTATAGGTACATCACTCTCCAATCGAGCTATTGAGACCTAATTATTTTCCCTCATTTTGATCGATTTCATATACCAATTAGATGCAAATATGTACGTCCTCATTTTATGTGACTTTACAAATATATAAATTTTCGTGAAGTCAACCACGTGGGAGGTATTCTCCCGTTGATGAGGAAATCTTACATAAAAAATGAAGTATTATAATTATATTGGTATTTAATGTATAATAAATTCAATAAAAATATTATTATGCACACTTTGAGATTAAGATAATGGCAAAACAAGATGCATTTTTGCAGCGAAATAAAATCTTCAGACGGTTTCAAAGAAACAACTTTGACAGTTTAATTATACAAATTAATCAAAATTCGGTGTTTACCTGCTTGATTTTTAGACGAAAATTAAAAACAATTTATAAAAAAAATAATGTGTTTTAATTATTAAAGCATTACGATTTATTATAATATTTATTATTAAAAAAAAAACTTTGTGAAAAGAGTTGGTAGATGCTTTAATTAAAGGTCCAGTAAAATTCTTGGTCACAACCGAATCGTTTTATTTTCTATGTGTTTATCTATTTCCATATTCATTGAAGAAAAAATATTCTTTCAATAAACCTTTCGGATTGTTTTTATCCTTAGTGTTAGGCTTCAACTTATCTTAATAATCAAAAACATGGACTCTTTCTAATACGGACAAAATTATCGAAATAGGAAGTTTGCCATAGGTAAGTTAAATCAGGGCAGATGTGTAGATTATGGTGAGGTGTGTATTTATGTATGTAGAAGTGATACCGTGTTGCACGCGTTAATCACATTAGGGCCGGGATTTTAATGTAATAATATTTATTGTTATTTAAGAAAACACGGCATAATATTCCAAAAAACAACAGGTGTCAAAACCTGAAAATATATCTAAATAGATTTAATTAAAAAAATTTAAAAAAGTAACTTCGTTTACATCACTTTTAATTTTTTAAATTATAATGTCACATCACCAAGTTACCGCTTCATATGAAAATATAAATAGATTTAGTTTATATGCAACACTAAAGTAATCCCTTCACGAATCAATGGTCTAATTAGCGAAATGACTGCTCTTGGTTGAAATGTGCATGGTTCGTTGTAGCAGACCCATCACTATATGGACTGGACAATGAACACGGTGCGGTATTTCCCGGTACAGTGACACATCACGCGACGAAACATTTGCTAGTATTTATAGTTCATATTCGATCGGCATTTCTAACACCCCTTTTAGATATTTTTATTTTGAATACAGACCTATTCGCAAATATAGGTCGCATTGAAAGCACTCAAACACGCCGAGAATATTTAGCATGATTCGTCCAACTTCCCCGGGCGTCTTCTCCGCTGGGTTATCGATCACCTTTTATAATTGAAAGATTGAAATTTTTTTGACAATTAATATGGTAATCGTTGAAGAAGGTAATATTAACATAACCTAAATGAAACATGAAACCGAAAAAAAACAATAGAAAATAAAAAGATATCAGTCGCGTCTGAGACTCGAACCCAGGACCTCTGTCTTTCCGGGACAACCGCTTTACCAACTTAGCAAATGAGACCAGTTCAATTTATGTCATCTTCATCGATATCATATTTCAAATTCAAGACTCTGTCAATATCTTTCTTATATGTTAATATTATTTTCTTAAATGATTAAATATTACGATGAGATTTTTAAACTTCAATAAAATAATTAAAAAAATTATTAATATGTTGTTTTGTTTATTTTTTAGGCAGTTATGTAGCTGATTATGGAAATAATGTTGATAGCTAAAATATATACGTTAACTTAGAAAATATAGACGGAACAAGTTACGCAATTTGCATGGTGTCGGAAAATCGTTTAATGTATTGTAGGTAGTAGGCATACTCGTATATTTGCATTATCGCCCCGGTTAAAGATTATTATTCAGCATTGGCATGCAGTCCATAAAGGCTGAAAAACTGTGTTTCCTTTTCTAGAAAAAAAAAGTATTTTTCCAGAAAATTTCTTAATTCATGATCGTTCTACCATAATAAAATGTTTCGGGTTGACAAATTACTAATTTTTAATTGCAATTTACTTTGAGCGCTTTATCATTCATACGTTATGGTGTAATGAATAATAATAATCTACACCTGAAAGGCTAAAACCTACCATCGGTCTAGGAGCATCACGCCGCTGCTATTCAGAATCGAAACGTTAATTGAATTACTTTAGTCATTTATTAATTAATTTGGTGACCAGATTTGAATAACGAGGTACTTCTTAGCCTTCCTCTTTACCATCTCCTTTCCTTCTCTTTCCTTCTCCCTTCAGCCTCACAAAATACCCCAATTGAGGATGCCCCAGTCTCATATTCTCCTAACAGTTGGGTGCAGTTTTTTAAGGTTTAAAAAAAAATGTATATTGAAGACTGAAGCTGAGAACAATACATGTAATTTAAGCAAACCTTTTCAAATGTTGGAACCAATAGTTATTGCGGCATACCATTTTAAACTGATTAATTGAATAGTGGATCACCCAATGTGGTGAAAAGCATACTGCGGAAGAGTCGGTAATGACTGGAAGTAATTACTTTATATTATTTTGAATAGGCTGGTGCTCCGGCTCATTTCCTGACAACAGACACATCCGAGTCCCATCTCCCGTTATCCACATCTAAAATTCTTCCCGAAATTACTCACTCTGTATTACACGAAACGGTGAGCTCAATCTGCCAGCAATTAGCCTTCATGAATAGCGAATCAGCGCAGGGAGAAGGCTCGCTTATAGAACTGTGGGACCATTGACGCGCACTTGAGATTCTAATGAACTTCACGGTGGGTGTCATAATGTTTTTACTATTAGATATAATATAATAAAGGAATGCGAATCAAAAACATGAAATCAGAAAGATCTTAAAAGCGTATTGACTAATTAACTCCACCATTTACATATAACAATAAACTGAATGGGCTGACACCATCATACTTGATTGATCCCTGTGTGAGGGACAATCTACTTAAAGACAACTCGCGCTCAGGTTGGCCAAGTCTGATGCGTCGAACAGACTGGTTGAACCCTCTCATAGGAATGCTGCTAAATATGGAGACAGAGCTTTCAATGATCTGAGCCCACATTCTTAGTATGACCTTCCATTTGGCTTGAGGTCAGAAAGCAATTTCTAAACCTTTAAGAAAAGTCTAAAAACATATTTATTTAAAAGTGGCCACAAACTTTTACGAGATGTAAAAATGTCAATGTATTATTATATAAATACGATTACGGAAATTCAAGATTATAAAGAGCACCATGTTATGCGTATCCCGGAGATCGGCGAAATGCTGAGAGCTGTCGGCTAGCGGCTGTGAGGTTAGCCACTAGTGTCGCCATTGTCGAAAGGATGATTTGGCTATCTAATGAAATAATTATTTCCACAGGTACTCGCTACAATAAAATAACAACATAAAATACGAAAACGATTTACGTAGGAATGGGAATGTTAATTGTTCGTTGCAACAACCCAGAAAGGACGAACCGACCGCTTTTTTCACTTCAAATGCCAAACTAACCGGGAAAAGGTTTTAGAATATATTGTTTTAATCTTTTGCTCGAATTTAGATAGAAGGAGTTGTCGGTACTCTGCTTTTTTAATGAATTTTTTCTTAAGACCTTTTAAAATTATATATTTTGATTGAACATTTTCGGCAAAAGTTTGCTCATTGCATTGCATGTCCCACAATTTAGATTGATTTTTTAATTGATATGTATTATAGAGCAAAACGTTATGCATTTTTAACAAGACAATTTATTTATTTACTTTATTTTAGTCAGTTAAATACAACTGTCCAACCAGCATATATTTTAAGTAACTTATTTAGGTCGAAAAATAGTGTGTTTTTACCATGTCCCATTTCAACATTCAATTAAACAGAGTCTGATTTTGAAATTAATTTTCATTGTTTAAGATTAAAAGTGTTATAATTTAAATAGGTTAAATTATGTATTTATGGAAAATATATAGTTTAAATATGATAAATGCTCCTTTAAGCGATTAAAGTGTCTCATTCATATAATCAGCTTAGTTTCATGGTAACGGAATGGAAAATTATTATGCACGAGTTCATGATATAAATATTATATTAATCAATTTGCTGAAATATTGCTCTCTTTAACTAACTAACGGATTAAGGAATTTACTGGGTATTAAAAAAACTCTAATTTTCCGTTAA
This sequence comes from Halesus radiatus, assembly GCA_022606495.2. NCBI lineage: Eukaryota > Metazoa > Arthropoda > Insecta > Trichoptera > Limnephilidae > Halesus > Halesus radiatus. The sequence goes on along the minus strand of JAHDVE020001701.1, from coordinate 160,555 downwards.
AAATAATAACACCATAATTTTAAACACGTACGAGATTTTTTTATGAAAGTTGGTGCATGTTTGAAATTTTGCCAATATAATTTTTTTCACTGAAATTAAGAGTAGATTATATAATCTATATAGCCAGATTCATCATTCTATTAGTGAGTGAGTGAGAGCAATATTTCAGCAAAATGTTGATTAATACAATATTTATATAATATTTATTATAAACTTGGGCATGATATTTATTCCATTCTGTTACCATGAATAAATTAAAAACTCGTACAAACTTTGGCGAAAATGCCCAATTATTGCTTATAATGTTTTTATACCTTTTCAAAGAGGTAAATACAGATTATGCTGAATAACAATGTAACGGATAAATCAATATTCGGAATGCAGACGTTCCTCTGTTTTCCTTTACATTTTGAAACAAGGAATTCAAATCATTCTCTCGAAATAGCAAAGACCAAAACTTTATCCTTTCTCTAAAGTTCTTCAATCACTGCTATGTACCTATTATCTAGTGGGGGACCTACATATTTGGAGATTCTATGGGGAGGCTCTGATGGAGGCTCTATGCTAGAGGTTCTGTGATATAGTACTAGCTGCTAGTAGTAGTTTACACGTTCGTAGTATACTTCGTACAATAAAAAAATGACTTTATTTTGACTCTGAGTAAGAAGCATCCACTGCGTAATGTTCTGTGCATAATTTTGTGATGGTATTTATTAAAACTATCAAAGTTTAAAAGTTACTGATAAAGTTAAATTTTAAAAAATATAAACTTACGACCATCAATTAGACAAGTGATGATGATGCATAAAAATAGTAAGATGAAAAGAGTGTGTTTCAAGACATAGTTGACTATGATATCTGTCTACTCCTGCATGGAAATGGCGTAATGTTCAGATAAATTGATAGATCGACAGTGAATTCATCTTCATAAGCCTTTTGGCATCTGACTTTAGAAACAGACATCCCTCAAATGGACCCCGTTTTGTCGATTTTTGTCGGTTCTCTCTCATCCAAAGCCGGTAGTTTCCTTTATGTCGTCAGCCTGTCTCATATCTGGGTAGCCTCTGTTTTTTTTTTTACCAACAAAAGAGGCTCAAATATGGTCGTGCTATGTACTCTTCACAGTTCCACAAACCAAGTAAGCTTAACAGAAATTTTGGGTACCTTTGCTGGGTTTTTAATTCACTCATTAGTTTTCTTTCTCGCAAGAAGATTTTTTGACCCGACTCATAACGTTATTGGTTAGAAGATATGAAATAACTACATAGATACATTTACCAAAAACAAATCTTAATTTAGATCAAGCAAAGCTGAATATAAACAAAGAACATGATGTACCTAAATCATTGCTATACAATTCTATGAATTTATTACCTGTTCGTACTATAATTTGGTTTAAAATTGTGAATCAGTACACATCTCAATCTAAATATAATAAAATAGTGGTACATACTCATAACACAAGACTAACTGCAAACGATGTACTTCTAATGCCCACATTCCTAAATACTCGTATTAACGTTCAACGAACCTTTGAATACCATGTCCCAAAAATTTACAACATGTGACCCAATTCATCAAAAAATTGTGAACTAATTTTCAGAAAGAGATGTATGCTGAAAACGGGTGAATTTTTTTTCTGTATTAATCTTTTTTTTTCTTTTCTCTTTTTTAAGTGATTTTCTATATATTTTTTACCCCCTTTTTGGTTTTGATTTTCCTTGAACTTTTGTACCCCATTTTGTGTATTATTTTTATTTTTATGAATATTATTTTAGTATAATAATGTGATAATGTACCTTTGTGGGTAAATTTAAAATGTTGCGAACCCGTTGACAAACTGATACCAATCAATTTTTAATTATTTTATTGAAGTTTAAAAACCTAGTTGTAATATTTAATCATTTAAGAATATATTATTAACATAACCTAAATAAAACATGAAACAAAAAAAAACAACAGAAAATAAAAAGATATCAGTCGCATCTGGGACTCGAACCCAGGACCTCTGTCCTAATTTTTAATTACGTATTATTTCGACTTTTAATAAAAAAGTCAATAGATGTCTCATATAAATAAAAAATCAGATGTTTATCCAAGACACTGTCTAGTTTGCAATTGTATTCGGGAAGACTTTGTAATCATCATAAAGATAATATGGAGGAAAATATTGAAAAAATCTTGAATTTGAGATATGATATCGATGAAGATGACATAAATTGAACTGGTCTCATTAGTTAAGTTGGTAAAGCGGTTATCCCGAAAAGACAGAGGTCCTGGGTTCGAGTTCCAGATGCACTGATATCTTTTATTTTCTGTTGTTTTTTCGGTCGGTTTCATGTTTCATTTAGGTTATGTTAATATTATCTTCTTCAATGATTTGATATCAATCAGTTTAACGGGACATTAATGTAAAAAAAATGTAACTTTTGGAAAAAAATAAAGTTTTAGTAACGTATTATAAAAATAATACTAATCAGTATGGCTTCGAAAATAAATACCACTGCACATCATATCGCTGCAGTTCACAGATGTAAAATTTTCTGCTTCATAGTTAACAAAACCATTAGACATCGAGTAAGTACGGAATCTGTAGGGAGGAAATCTCCACAACGATTGTCCTTTTATCCTCAAAAGGCAGTGGACTTCCAAAAATCTTTAATGAAAACTGAATTTATTAATAATTACTAATATGAAAGGAGCAACATTTTTCCGATAAATATGATATGTTGTCGATTCCAGAAAATCAACAGAAACGTCGATTACGTACCAATATATTTTGACGAAATGAAATTTCTCTTTCAAAAGTGCCTCGGGGAGAAAACACGCGCAATTAATTGGTAATTATATTCTTCATAAAAGAAAATATCGACAAGAAAAGTTCTTAATTTTGTAACAACACTCCCATAAACTCACTAAATCGTATGTTTTTTTAAATTTTATTTTCCCAAAAATATGTTTTGTATTTTTTAATTTAATAAACAATTTTTCGAAACGATAACAAGGTTTGTGTAAGGATTTTGATGTTTATAAATAATATTTAGATAAAAAATAATAAAACATTTTATTTTCTATCAAAATTTAGGACCACGTCTATTATTTAATGATGTGTATTTTATTGACCTTCCAAACATAGATCTCATTTGCGTTCTGTAGGTACCCAAAATACTCGATTAACCTGTTGAACTTTGTGAAAAGGAACTGGTAAACGATCTATTGTTAATAGATCAATTGCCGTTTTACAACGGACAGACAAATCATAGTATTCCGAGTCCAATGGCGTACCCAAGAGGGGTGCTGAAGTACTTTCTCTGGTCAAAAAAGTCACGTTTTGTTAACATTTTAAAGAAGTAAATCGGTGATTATTGGAAAACCTTAAAACTGTGATGAATATGGCAACTCTTAATGAACCCTGTTTAACACGATTCGCCTGAACGCCGTCAGATTTAGTACGACTCTCCCCCGCTTATTTCACCACCTGTCCAGCATCACCGTCACGTGGCACTCCATGTTAACGTACAATGTCTGTGCATCGACGTAAGCGTTGTTTTTTTTCTTCTTGGGGCTAACGATTGTCTCTATTCTGCACTGTCACTCAAATGTTAATTTTCAATTTATCTTAAAGTAGAGTATGTTAAAAAAAAACGGATAAAATTTCTAAAAAATGTATGATTAGTGATTTGTTTAGACCCTGCTATCCTTTATTTCTCATAGACATGGCACAACACTACACAATATTGCAAAATTGAGGTCGGAAATGTCGATAAATTGTTCAGTTATCCACAAAGGCAGGGAATAAATAATATGTAAAAAATCACCGTTTCGCATGATCAATTTCTGGGTGCGCCACTGGAGTTGGTATTACTATATTTCAATTGCATTTTCTGAGATGTTTATCCCTTGTAGCTAGGTGAACAAGCAAGAAGCTCGGCGTACTAGAGTGGAGCCCCCGTTCTAAGTTGATGTCGGCAGCATAACATTGAAATCTTTCTTTGGCTTGTTTTTTTTTTTAATGTAAAATGGAAATCCTTTGGATCGAACTGATCGAATCGTGTCCCAATTTCTTCTCACATTTAAAAAATAAGAAAATTAGTTAACAATGCCAATTAAGTTCGATGCACATCTACCGGCAAAATTTAAAAAAAATTATAAAAAGTTTATAAATCGTTTAATAATTAATTGTAATGGAATTGCACTACGAAATGACAGCATCTAAAATAGAAATATCTATTGTTTTTTGTGTTTAATTCGTAGGCCTCCATTTAATTTATTTTTAAAAATATTTAATGTAGTTAAAATAAATATTTTTGACAAATAATAAATATGGAACTAAGCATGTCATTTATATGGCAACACCAAGGTCTTCGACATCTATTATTTCTAATTTTGAATCTGTCAATTCATGGTGGAATTCCATATTAAAATCATTTTTTTTTATTAAAAAACTTTTGTTACCTTTTTTTCCAATTATTATTCTTTTACATATCATTGTTATTTTTCTAAAAGTACCGTAACATACCGTAAGTAATGACATTATAATTCATCTAAGCATAATCTATCATTACTGTTGGCTTTAGTTATTTATGAATAGTTACAAATCATCTAAAACGAATAGATAAATAAACAGTGGAACGAGGGAGGTTATTTACTGTGTATACCAGCGCTGTTTAGCTGAATTTCACACTAAGAAACCAAGACGCTAAGAGTCTAACTTTGAAGACGTTTACAAACCCACTGCTGAAATGACTGGCAAGTTATGATGGTCTGTTGACAAATTTCATCAATTTCGTGCGTATTTAAATAATACTTTTGTGGATTTATTCTGATTTTTAAACAATTGCAATGTACATTCATATTTGAGGTTAGGCTTTATTTGATAGTTTATTGTAAACAAAATCGTCCAGAAGAACTACGACTCAAGTCAAATTTGGTTGTTTTTTTTTTTAAATATATTTTAAATCGTTTTTTTTGAGCTGGATTCGGGAAATCGTAAGCGGGAAGCATTAAACATCGGGAAGCTGAACATGAGAAGCAAGAAGAAAAAGCGAGAAGCGGCAAGAAAACACCAAAACATAAATGCGGGGAGCGGAAATCTAGAAACTGAAACACGAAGAAGCGGGAAACAAAAACACTTTCTCTTAGTAGCTATTGTTTTTTAATTTTTTTTTTTTATAATTACTGCGAATTATCAGAATTTCCATCAATACCCCCTGGTGGAACTATCTTACTTAGTGCATAGTTACTAAGTCTCTCACTTACACTTTCTATTAGTAACTAAATGATTTTTTTATTATAAATATTTTAGAAATTTCTACAAATTATCAGAATATTTATCAGTGCCCCCTGGACCCCGAGAAGATATAAAAAGAAGCGAAAAGCGGCGATAAAAAAAACCACAACATAAATGCGGGAACCTAGAAACTGAAATATGGAGAAGCGGGAAATAAAAACAAGCAGGAAGCAAGAAATTAAAACCAACGCTCAATCCATTCCTTTATTCCTATCCTATCTATCCAACATTCCCATATTGGCTCTAGGTTTCCATGTATACCGCCTAATTAAATTCTATTCTCCTTCTCATTCTTAGAGCATGTGCTCCAAATTCTAGTTTAATCAGTGCCCCTGGACCCTGGTGTTCTGGTGGTAGTCTTTACTAAGTGCACTCTTACTTACTCTTTCTCTTAGTAATATTTTTTGTTTCAATAAATAGTTTTTAAATTGCTACAAATTACACATTGATTTCATATTTTCCTCATTCCATCTTTATATTCACATTTGTGAAAACCGTTTGTATAAAGTAAAAATATACACATTTCATAACTGTAAATTCACTTTGTGTGATCATTTTAAATGAAATAAAAAAAAATCACTTGGACCATTGTGCCTATGAGCCATATTCGTGCTACAATTTAAAACCTTATGAACGACCACAGTGCACCCAATTTTTTTCTACCTTTAAATGTCAGACTGTAATAAAGTTATTATTAAGTTCAGCAAGTAATATTGTGACAGCTGTTTCGGCGTTTAAGGCCATTTTTAAACTGCGGTTAATCCACGCTGCGATGACTTATTTATATGATTTTATTTACACCCACCGAATTCTAATTTGGACGGGTGTTTAAAATAATGATTTATTTTCGATAAAATCGATTTAGAAAGAAAATAATAAAAATTTTCTATTCTGTCAGGTTTTTACATATAAACATGCCGGCGGCTTTTTATAATCGCTCCTAGTTAAAAAAAAATCACGCATCGGTGCACAAATGCGTCCACAGTGCGCAACACTGTAAATTACAAAAAGTGTAAAAAATACTAAAAAATGTTAATATCCATTAAAAACTCCTTACACCTTTTAAGGTAATTTTATAAATATTTTCCACTCCTAAAAATTATTTGTATTTAAATAACTACCAACTCTTCTTGTGCCACCAATCTTCTAATAAATGTTACATCAATAGAAAAAAAGAGAGTGAGGATAAAATTGCAACTCTAAAAATATCATTTCTCCACATAATTTTTTTAATAAAACTGTGTTTATCTGAAGCGACCTGCCAGGTTAGTATGTTTTTCTGTATCTGTTTGTGTACAATTAGATAAAGAATAGGAAGTAATATTTGTACAGCGCCCTTAAGGTGATTTTTCACAAAAATGGCGCTATACAAGTCATCCTATTATTATTATTCCCCGTATTTAATTGACAATGTGTTCTTAATTGATTTATTTAAATGTATTATATTATTTTGGAAGTGTGAACATACTCAGAACTGGTGAATAAATAATTTTCCTTAACACCTGTAACAGGTATAACGGAACATGACGGAATAACAGAATAACAGAAGATAATGCATGAGACGTTTTATGAAAGTGAAAGAAGTGTATGCCATGATCGAGTTGTTTGGCGGTCCGTCCTCTCTGCCTACCCCTGCGGGAAACGGCGTGATGGTTAGTTAGTTAGTTAGTTATCTTTAACAGCTGTCACAATGATAAAAACTAAAATACCGACAGAATTTAATAATAATATTATTAAATTTGATTTAAATTAAATTTAAAAATAATATATAGAAATATCAACTATCTTTGATATAAAAATCATGAAACTAGATAAGCTTTTTTTCTCATTTTTATTTATTGTGTTCAAGTTTAATTCATAGAATTCCATATAAAATAAATAAAAAAATTAATTTAATAAAAGCTATGATTACTAACTTCTTCAATAAATGCAAAATCAGTTTTGGGGGTAATTTAAAAATAAATTAAAAATATTGTTATGTTTTATTTCATTATTTACTAGCTAATGTGTACCCGGCCTTGTTCAGAATTTTTTTTTTGGAATAACCTTATGAAGATGTGTATTTTGCTTGTCATTAGGGTGCCATAATTGATTTGACAGCGAAAGTAACTATCTCCAAATAAATAAACTTTCTATATTAAATGAAAAACACAATTTGTAAAACACCACTTTTATTGAATTAATAACCGTCGCCAACCAGGTTTCGCTTCACCGAAGCTTCGTCAGGGCTTATTATTAACTAAAGATAATTAGATACAGGCACATATATATACATAAAACAATGAGTGAAAGAGATATAAAATGAAAGAAAGAGACACATATAGAGTGGGAGGGGAGACATTATTTAGGGAGGGTAAGTGGGGGGGGAAAGGAAAAAGGAGGGAGGGGAAAGGGAGGGGGAAACAGCTGAGATTACCGGAATAAATTAAGTATGGGACTATTAGTTAAATTAATGTGGTTATTAATAATGTTTAAATTATTATTAACTGCTTTTTTGATCTCGAGGGCTTCTAAATTGTTTAATCTTATTCCAATTCCATTTTTATGTAATATTTTAATACCCGAGTCTTTATCGAATGAGTGATCTGATTCTATTAAGTGATTCGCGAATTCTGAAAATGCATTATTATTTAGACATCGTAAGTGCTCTTTTACTCTTACGTTGACGTTCCGGGCCGTTTTACCGATATAAAAAGCCTGACAATCTTTACAATTAAGTTGATATATGCCCGAGTGGCTTAGTCTATCATCATTATCTTTGGTATTAATTAAGAATTTACCTAAATGATTATTCGTATAAAAAGCGGGTTTTATTTCAGGTGGGAATTTTTTAACGCTCAAAGAAGAAAAGTTATTTGTATAAAGGACTCTACGCCATTGGAATGTTTGATTAATGTTTAAATTATTAGAGTTGTTGAAGAGAAATTTATTTGATGCTATTTGTTTTAATTTTTAGAAAAAAAAAATAAAGCAAAACATAAAACAAGGCAACTTTTCAAAACATTAATCCCATATATACATATGTACGTTTTTTTTATTACTGTTATTTTATTTTTTGGTTGAAATTAAATTTAAAAAAACTGCTATTAAGGAGTTCTGCACGTATTTTAGTTTTGTATAATTATGACAGCTGTCTCGACATTCAAAGCCATTTTCAAACTCTTAGGCCATATTGAGATGACTTACTTATATGATTTTATTTACCACCACCCAATTATAATTTTTACAGTGTTTGAAATGATTTATTAACATTATCGGTAATAATTCCAATAATTAAAATTCTCCATTGTGTAAAGTACCTACTTCATTATTCCTTTACCTTTTTTGCAAGCATAAAATACAAAACCAATCAGGATTCCAAAATACTTGAGCAATTACGTAACTTATTACTTAACTTCCACTCCGTACTACTGTTGGCTTCCCCATTCCTCGCTTTATTGCACACATTACAACACCCCACTTATTTTGTTCCTGAAACATAATTTGAAACAAACATTTTCATTAATAACAAGCGAAAAACTTCAGGAAATGAAAAGCGCTGCGCGAATTGTTGGCCAAGTCCGGTTTCTCAGTTTTAAAGATACTATTTTGTATGTTAGTTTTTTGCAGCTTTCAACCGTATAATTTTATACAAGGTGTGCTAGGAAAATCTTTTAACTGAAATGAAAACAAGTTTTATAGATTGAATGAAGACTTTACGAGTAGGTTTGTGTACATTTATAAAATTTAATGTTTCGAATTACGTTTATTTTCCGTTATAATAGTAACAGATGTCTGATTAAAAGAATTAAGTCATTAAATTTGTACTTCATCTATAATTAATTTTACATATTATATCCTAATTAGAAAGCATCCATTACGAATCGATAAAAAAATTGTGTTCTGTGAATAAACTTGACTCGAAAGCATTTGACATTCTTTCCAAGTTCTTTTGATAACGAAAGCTAAAACCTGTTGTTTGCTATATAAAAAACAATTATATTAATTTAAAAAGATAATTAAACCAACCGACACTAAAAAAATTCTAAATTGGAGATGAAAACGGTTTATTCTGAATTATCCTAGCATTTTCGATAGTAATATTATTTTTACTGAATTGTTTTATTTCGCATTTTTGTAGTTTAGTAAATTACTTGTACAAAGGCGTTAACTGACTTTCTGAACCGCCTATAAAGTAATTTATTTTTCCCTTTTGTCAGAGTAACGCCCATGAAAACACATTTCGAAACGAAAATGAGAAGATTTTATGTTCGGTGAAATCTGCTTCGTAAGTTATACGCGTCATTATCGCAAGTAATGTGCGAAACTCAGAGATCCTCTTATGAGAACAAATCGTTTTATTGTCATGGCTTTTTATAAGCTTTTTATACTTCCTCAATCGGATCATTACGACGCTTTCCGGAAGATAAACAGCTTAACTAAATAAGCTTTTTGATACCAGAATAATAAAATAAATACGAGAAAAATGAAATAGAAATAAGATCCCTAGTATCCTTATGATTCGGAAAGATTGCAAGACTGATGTAAACATTTTGGAAAAGATTAAAAAGGAACGCTTAGATAGTTTGGGCATGTAGAACGGATGCTCAAAGAGAGGAGTGTAGGGAAAAAATATGACGCGGTAGTTAACGGTAGACGATGTTAGCGACGCCCTAGGAAGACACGCTCTAGGAATAATTGGATCGGGCCATGTCAAGAGTTAGAATAACAGAGTATGTACGAGACGATGTTTGAATGTGAATGAAGCAAGGAGTGTGTGCCAAGACAGAGAAGTGTGACAATCTATCCTCTCTGTCTATCCCTGTGGAAAATATCGCTGATGGTTAACAAGTGAGTTGAAATAAACCTCAATATTGGCAATAGAAATTGTTATTTTTCATGTTTACTATGATTGCTTGTTGGGAGATTTTATTAAATTTTCAAAGGCAATTAAAATATCACTCTAATGAAATAAATCTATTCCCGTTTAACACGGTGGTGGGTATTCTCGGTAATAATATAAATTATTCATTATCAATATATGCGTTCTGTGCCAAAAGTTTACATTATCATCCAAAATAATTAACATTTTCGCTCACTACCAAAAGTTCATATCATCATTCATTATGTAATATTACAAAGAAAATTAACGCATCAGTACAATGTAATGTAGGTAGTAGCAATTTATAAATTGTTTTAATTAACGTTTAAAAATATTTTGTCTTGCCATGGTGGAAATAATACTGCTACCTAAAAATAGCTGAGTTATCTAAGAAATTCCTTATAAAAGAATTTCTGCATCGCTGTTAAACTTTATTTATTTATTAAAATTAATAGAAAACGTTTCAAATTATTAATAGCGACTTTATTTAAAATCAATCTATTTAATATGTAAATATCTACATATTCTACATGTTTCACGAGTAAAGCTCCCCTATTCAGGATAAACAATTGACCTACTAAAAATAATGACTAACTAACTAATCATCACGCCGTTTCTCCAGAGGTACGTTTTTTCATGGGTAGGCAGAAAGAACGGACCGCCAAACAACTCGATCTTGGCATACACTTCTTGCTTCATTCACATTCATACATCGGCTCATACATTCTCTTGTATTATTCCGACTTATTATTCTTCTACTATTAAACAAATAATAATTTAATAAATATGACTCCACAAAGTAATTTTACATCATTTTGTTTAAACCACTATTTAATATATAAATATCAACATGTTTCGAAAGCAAAGCTTCCGTCATCAGAATACACAGTATATTATCATGGAATATATACTAAGGGGACTAGAGGAAAGCTTCGCTTCCGAAACATGTTTATATTTATATAGTGGTTTAAAAAAAAATCCTGTGAAACCTCAAAGTGATATTGCATTTATTGGAAAAAAAAGTAAATTATTGATTTAGAGATAGTAAAAAGCAAAGAACAGAAAATGTGTCCTTACTAGGGTGCCCCGTTCTAATGTTATATGGTGTTGTTATAATGAAAGTATCAATTTAGTTAGGACATGCAATATTAAATATGTTTCCAAATAGTAAGTAGGTAAGTAGTAGGTAGTCGGTAGTAGGTAATAACCTCAACTACGAATCAACGAATACTTCATAACAATTATTGAAAATAGAAAAAGGATTTAAAATAAAATAAATACACTAAAGGTTATTAAAAGTGTAGCAGATGGTGAACAGAAAGGAAGAGCATTAATCTCTATTTGGTTTTAGCATGGCTTCAATGTTACTTCCTCTTGTCTCAATAATCCATGTCTTATATTTGTTTTTCCACTAAATTGGCACTAGTTTATAGTTCGAGAGGCAGAAAACAAGATAGTATGGTCATTTATTTGTGCAAATGTCATTTCAGTTGTGGGCGGATGTATTTTTTGAGGATTTTGTATCTCTTCTCGAGTTAAAAAGATTTAATTTCGAACTATTTTTAAGTGCGTGAATTAAATATTAAAATATAAATATTAAGATTTTCTTTTACAGCGATTGCGCATATAGGTAATTTGAAAATTATGTGATAAATCTTGTTAATAATTTTTTTTTTTTAATTCAGCAGGTAAAAACAGTTTCAAAGACCACCAAGGGAAGTTTTTATAACGGTTCGTAACGGTTGATACCATTTTCAAATAATATTTGGGCTACCGCCCGATTTCGCCGTTTTATAAATTTTCGTCAGATTACCGGTCGTTTAAAGCTACCAATTGTTGCCCGTTGACCGACTATTTGAATTAGCAGACAATACATAATTTGCTTTTTTAAAACTGTTAATACATGGTGGAATTCCATTATAATGATTAAATAAAGGATACTTTTTCAAACACTATTCCACTGTTTATTTATGACCGTCACAGGCTGAAACCGGTCACAGTCATAAATTACAAACATAATTTGCATTTGTGAAGTGGATTCCTCATCGAGCGGTGATGACTAGCGAATAGCAATTATTCAAAATAAAAACAAAAAACGTACGGATAACGGTTCGCTAACGAAACGGTTCGTTATTTAACAGAAATTTAATATTCTTTCATAAAACTGGCCCTTTGTAATTCGAAGGGGCACATCATACGCATGCAATGTTATGGCGTCAAAATTTTCATTTAAAATGCCGACAACGGTAAATAAAACCTCAAGTTGCCTTCATACATAGTAAATGTATAAGTGAACGATAAACGTCCATTGATAAAAAACTTTTTTAAAATTTGTTTACTCCACAAATGTACCCTTTCTTTCTCAGTACCTAGTCACGGAGAAATCCAGCATTACATTTGCACACCATATGCTTCAATTCCGAATTCAATTGGAGACAGTCGAGTACGGAAGGCAGTACCCACTGCAAGTGAATTTTTCGAAACAAGATGACAATTCCCCAATAACGTATGCGCTGCTGAAGGATGTAGCGCCAATTCAATGCAGGAGCCTGTTTGAAGTGAAAGCCTTCACTACACCTGAGATCTTCCGTTCCTTTAGTTTTCTTTTCGTTCAGCCAAAATTCTACTCCCGCATTTAAAATAAGGTGTTTCTTTATTTCTGGGAGTATCAACGCAATAGGTATCTTCTGTACATTTTAATTTAATATTGAAACATAAAGCTACATACAATGTAGTTCACATTTTATATATCATATTTGAATACTACTCTTTCGTTAAAAGCATTTGCTTGTGGGTGGAAGAAGAGTGTACATGTATGCAGCTATTTTTTAATAGTTAAATAATGTTAATGGTATATATATAAAGATTAATTGTTAATAATAATGTGCACTCGTAAGCAAGTACCTAAATTGCAGTATGAATATGGAAACAAAATATATTTGAGTAAATCTGGTGTCTAGAGACATTTATAGTGTAAGTATAATATTATTAAGTCGTAATAGAGCTGATATTATTTTTTAAAAGAATACGTAATATGTGTGTATTTAGAAAAAAAATATTTTGGGGAAAATGGGGTAGTTTATATGACTAATTTAAGTGAAAACAGTATTTTTGTTAATAATGTTTTTCAAATACTTCTTGATGGACTTTTGTATTTTGTCAGCAAAGCTTCTGATTTCTTCTGGGAAATTATTTAAAAAAAAAAACACTTTCCTGAGTACAGTGGTATTGTGCAAAAGAGCTTTGGACATGATAATATATATTTAAGTACGATTTTGTGTTATGAATGAATATTTATCTTTTCCTTTATCTTATGTATATAAAAACGAATATTTATTTGTCTTTTATAAAATAAAACAATAACTTTGTTTTACATCACTATAAAAGTGATGTAAAACAAAGTTATTGTTTTATTTTATAAATTATAATGTCACATCACCAAGTTACCGCTTCATATGAAAATATTTATTTGTCTGTCTATCCTCGATTTTCTCGAAAATTTCTATACCGGTTTCACTAAAAAGAGCACATTTTGTTCTCATTAGTGCCGAGAAGTTTGAATAAAATCTAATATGTAAAACTGTTGCTTTAACGTTTTCAAATTAGTATGAAAAACATTGAACCCGCCATGTTGTAATGAGGTTAGCCCATAGATATACCACTCTGGTTAGCCACGGATAAATATTCAAAAGAAGAAGATTTTTTTAGGTAGAATACACTCAAAATGGAAAATAGAAATAGGTAAATACTTAAGAACTATAGCATTTAGATATATTTTGTAAAATAAATGTTTGGAATGAAAAAAATTAATGTATCTTTTTTTCTTTGCTTAGAGATAGTTACTTTCGCTCTCAAATCAATTATGGCACCCAAATGATAAGCAAGAATTCACAACTTCAAAACTTTATAAAAATAAAACCGAGCAAGGCCGGGTACACATCAGCTAGTAATTTATGTAAATGAGTAGAGTTATAGCAATTGACACTAATAAAAAATGTCCAAAAAAGCGAAGTTAGCATTCCACAATGAAGTGCTGATACCCTGATGTATGGCATGCAACCGGCTGTGGAAGGATGAAAGTAGACCTAATGCTGTAGAAATGAAATCCTTGAGGTGTATGTGCGATAAAACTATGTGTGTCCGTGTTAAAAATGTGGAGATCCTCTGAAGAAGGCTGATGTAAGCGTGTTTATTAAGATTAAAAAAGGGACCCTTGAATGGTTTCCACATAAATAGCAGATTGACGAAGAAAGGAGTATGAGGAGAACATATGACGAGGAAATTGATGGTAGAAGGATTCTGGAATGCCCGAAGAAGACATGGCACGATCAAAATAATTAAATTATTGAGTCGGATTATGTTCATGGTTAGATTAACAGAAGAGTATGTATGAGACGATAAGTATATTATGAATATAAATAAAGTATTATATTATAAATGAATTTGTGTGAAAACACTGTGAAACAATGTGAATCAAGTAAAGAGTGAGTTCCGGGATAGAGTTGTGTAGCCGTCTATCCTATAAATCTACTCCTGTTGGGAATTGGCGTCATGGTAAATTATTTTGACAAATAATTTAAAATTTAATCAGAGGTTTAAGTACCTACTTATCTTGTAACGCGCGTTACTGTGACCAAACGCAAATTTAGACATTTCTCACGTAAGAGAATGTTTACAGGAACAGGCATGCGCTTCAAAACATAAGTAGTTTATGATTGCCTGACACAATATTGGATAAAAAACTATTGGTAATCTACAAGCCGAACAATACATAAAAAAACTAACTAAAAAAATAATAGGACTAAGGTCCTAATTCCCTATTATAAAGCTAATTAACATGACAATGGACCACTTTTTTTAAATGTTTTCCATTATAACAGAAGGCAACTATTTTTTTAAATTTCTTCAAGCGATTGGTTTTCACTTTGTGGCGTCATTATTAATAAATCAATTAAATAATATACTTTGTATTCACCACTTTAATATAAAGGTATCTGCATGAAGAAATCATCGCTTTCGAAACATGTGGATATCTTTATATTAATAAAGTGGTGAATATAAAGTACATTCTTTATATTTTCATATGAAGCGGTAACTTGGTGATGTGACATTATAATTTAAAAAATAAAGCAATAACTTTGTTCACTTTTAATGACGTAAACTTTTAGTGATGCAAACACTTTTAAACACCTTTAGTGATGTAAACAAACTTCTTGTTTTATTTTTTAAATTATATTATTTAATTAATTTATTAACTATTTTTTTTTTTAATTATTAAAAAATATAAATATTAAAAAATTATAAATAATAATTAAAAATTGAATTATTTAGGCTTTTACAAAAAGTCAATAGATGTCTCATATAAATAAAAAGTCGGATGTAAATCCGAGACACTGTTTAAGTTTGCAATTGAGTTCAGGTAGAACTTTGGAAACATCATAAAAATAGCTGCCAATAATATGAGATTAAACAATGGAAGATAATATTGACAAATCTTGAATTTGTGATATGATATCGATGAAGATGACACAAATTTAACTTGTCTCATTAGCTAAGTCGGTTGAGCGTTGCCCCGGATAGGCAGAGGACCTGGGTTCGAGTCCCAGATGCGACTGAAATATTTTTAGTTTCTGTCCTTTTATCCGGTTTCATCTTTCATTTAGGTTATGTTAATATTATCTTCTTCAATGATTAACTATTTTTTTATTTGCGGCGCGTTACGGAGTGGTAGACACTGCATTGATTATGTAAACATTGCTTGAAATACCTATAGCTATGTTTATTAAGCATGTTGACCGGTCGGTGGCTGAATTGGTAGCACGAATTCTCACCCAGGAGTCATGAGTTCAATTCCTCGGCTGGCAAAGTCCTCCATCACGACACAAGCAAAAATTTGCGCCTAGTGTGATGGTAGTAGGAGATTTTCTATTATTGTCAGGATATTCGTAGCCCAGTTTGTATTTCTTTAAAAATTAAGAAGAAGAAAAAAAAATCGTCCGGTGGGTACTTATGAAACTTTCTCTACCACCTCTCCTTCCATTATTCACTCCATTTGGCCTCACTATATACCGCAATCGGGAATTCTCTAGTCCCACTGACTCCGGAAATTTGAAACTGCAAAAAATAGATGTTGGAGTAGGAATCAATATATTCACTTTCTTATTACCAAAGATAAACTAAAAATATTGTGAAAAACTTACGAAACATCATTCAGATGACTAAATAAAATCAATTTCTATATATATATCAATTTGTCGTAATGTAATTTTCATTCAAAGCTTGACACAAAAATTCATTAATTTAATTCAATATTCCATTGACAGAACACTTTAGTCATTTCAAAATCCGATCCGATTCTTGCCCCCATTGTTCAGTGAAACTATTCGTGAATATTCTGAAACTATAAAAGTTAATTCGCCCTATTGTTTCCAATCATACTGGTACGGTGGTAACAAATCAAACGAACTGGATGTAAACTGACCTTTTGGCATCGGATCGCTAACAAAGTAACCGCTTTCCGTTCTATTAATTCTCCGGATTCTTGAGTAAGTTGGAAAACGATTTTTCAATTAAGGGGATTGGGTTTGTGATGTTTTAAATAATATTTTTCTGTTACATTTTATATTTCAATTGCAAAGATGTAATGTCCATTGATTAATGGATTATTTAATTAATTAATAATTGAAGAAGGTAATATTAACAAATCCTAAATGAAATACGAAACCGAAAAAAGAACACAGAAAATAAAAAGGTTTCAATCTGTATATTTTATTTTCTGTGGTTTTATCGGTTTCTTGTATCATTTAAGATTTGTTAACATTATCTTCTTCAGTATTTTAATGAGGTTTATAAGCTTCATTAAGTTATCAACATTAATTAAATATATATTAAATAACAAGACACTTTGTTTTTAATCCACTTTTATTTTTTATTTGTTGACTAGTTTCGATTCTTCCGAATCGTCTTCAGGACATAGAACATACCGTTAGTATATTAGAACATACAGTATGTTCTATGTCCTGAAGACGATTCGGCAGAATCGAAACTAGTCGACAAATAAAAAATAAAAGTGGATTAAAAACAAAGTGTCTTGTTATTTAATACATCATGTCAATCCACAATGTGTTTGCTTATTCCGGAAATCTAATTAAATATATATTGAGTACCTACTCTAATATAGAAAAATGAAAAATAACAGGAGGGGGGCATTGATGAAAAATATATTCCAAAGGTGGGTGTTGAAACAAATAAGTTTGGGAATCTTTGAAATACTCGTATACCTGTATATCAAAGTCGTCACAATCTGGATTAACCGCAGTTTGAAAATGGCCTTGAACGCCGAAACAACCGTCACAATAATAAAAAGTAAAAATACTTGAAGAATTTAATAACACCATTATTAAGTTTGAATTACATTAAATTTATAAAAAAATGCATATCTACGAATTAAACACAAAAATAATTAACAATATATCTGATATAAGTAAATATAAATAACTGATCGTAATTTCTGATTTTACCAAAAAAAAGTACTATTTTTTTCCATGAAAGAGGAGAAAATGACCGAAAATTAAGAAGTAATTTGAATGAGTACACATCAATTTTAAATATTTTTCGCTATACATGGATTATATATGTTTTCGTTCAAATTTACCTCACGCACACCGTCACCCCATCTAACACGAGTCAAGTTCACCCTTAAATTATGGGTCAGACAATTGATTCCGATGGGATTCCATACCGAGGCTGGGGTAAGCTCGGAATGGAGAAGCCTTCCTTGGAGGTGATTGTTATCTGCTACTCTCCCAATCACCCCGTCACCCCCCTAGTGCCGGGAGTACAAAGTGATCCCACCAGGCAGGTGCTCAGTGTTCAGAGGTGCAATACTGAATGGTGAAGTAGACGGTTTCACGCTGAGATATTAAAATTGAATTTAAAGCGATTGTTACAAATCGCTTTAATTAAAAGGAACTTCATTTTAAGGTTTTCTTGTAACTTAACAATTTAACTTATTGTTCATTAATGAAATATACATTTTTGATGAAAACACTAAAGAAACAAAAAGCTAGAAATAGTTTTCAATACCCCGTTAATAGTTATTAAAACATGATAATTGCTACAAAATAATACACTTTTATAAAATAAGTGTCTTTCTTTTTGCATAAATTGAGAATTTATTTTTTTATCGTTCATCATGATAATAATAATGATTTTGTTCATTAAACTCTAGACTCCACTTTGTGGTATACATTTATCTTATGAACTCCGCTCCCATATCCAACGTTTTCTTACACATAAATGGTAAAATATTACACGTATTAATTATGTCCGCAAACAGCTCCTATTCCCAGATAAGGACCCATCACCTACCCACTGCCCACCTCTCCGCTTTCCTGCTCCCCTGCTAACCAGGTTCCAACTATGGACAAGTTTACGAACTATAATAACTCTCCGGCCATTTATTATTCCGCCGGATAAGGAAGTAAATTCCCTTCGATTGGCAACCGGAAGCACCTAGCCACAGTGCATTAAAATATTATTATATTATGGGAAATATGTCTTTTATAAGCCCATATTTATTCGTCGATTTGAAACTATGAGGAGAATGAATCTGTGCTTATAAGATTTGTGTAGCATAAATCTGGTGCTTATTCGGAGCTTTATTTGACTGCCTCCACAGTGAGTTTATTTTTTAAGAATCTGAAAAGATGAGTTTTATTCTATTCAGCATGATGCTTAAGCATGCCGAATAGATAGATGTACGAGTATGAAAAAGTGTTAAATTTTATTACAGAACGTACTAAAAAACTTTAAAACTGTGAATCATAAAACCATTTGAAATAATGGAGGTGTCATCCTCCATGGCTTTGAAACTTCCGTAAAGGTTAAAAGCGCAATTTCCAAAGGAAACAATGATTTTATTAATAGATATCCCATAGGAAAGAGCTTGATACAAGTCATCTGCCATCAGGAGACCAATTTTGTTTCTTTTTTTAAGAAAATTCCTTATTCTTGTCCTTAGGCTTGAAAACAATTTGGTTAACTGCAGAATTCCGGAGAGACACACTAAAAATCCTAAACAGATTTTAAGATGGTAAACTGGTGAATGACCACCATTCAGAATTGAAACGTTGCTTGAAATGAATTTTAGCCATATTTGGCGACCAGATCTGAATAGCCAGGTATTTCCCCACCTTCCTCTTCCCTTCTCCTTCTTCTCCCCAATATCTTTCGCCTTTATGATTAAAGAAAAGACCCTTTTTAACTCTATTCCACTTTTATTTTTGACCGTTACCGGTTACAGCCTGTGACGGCTATCTTCAGACTGGTCCACCAGTCCACCGGTCTGAAGACAGCTGTCACAGGCTGTAACCGGTCACGGTCAAAAATAAAAGTGAAATTGAGTTAAAAAAGGTATTTTATTTAATTACAAATTGATGAAATATATTCAAGTGGAACAAGTTTGAATCAAAGTTTTTAAAATAAATTCCTTATATTAAAATGCATTTGAATAATTTTTTTATAGCATAAATACGCCTTTTAACGAAGAATTACGTTTTGTAACAAGTTACCTAACTAACAATATAGTAATAACCTTTTTATTCTTTTACTACCTCTAAAAGTGACATTTCCCGACGTGCTATATCTATGACGCCGCCTGCCGTTGTGCATTTTTTTTACCGTGCTGAAAATTTTAACTCCTATGCAATGTTTAATAATGCTCACAAACTAATAATGTTTGAAGTCAATAATGACGTAGTTGGAAACATACTTAATATTGAGTTTTTCTCCGTTAAAATACGCAAATATTGATGTTTTAATGAATGTCATTCGGTGAATGACAGCTGACATCCGAGAGAACCGTAACCGCAGCTAAGTAAAAAGTCTTCAAGTCGAAGGAAAGAAGTAACGATTTTTTCTTAATAAGAACCCGAATTATTATAGACCTCCTGGCATAATGACCTTTTACAATTTCACCTTTCGCAAACAAATTATGAAGCAAACTCGCCATTCCTCGTCTACATAGAAGTGATGACATTTTTAACATGAAAAATTCAATGTTTAAAACTCACCATTTTTTCAAGTCAAAATGTTATTTCTGATAACTTAAGATTTTTTTATCACTTTGTGGCTTGACATTATAATTTTAATGAAAAATATTTTTTGTTTTAAGTCACTTTATTTTATTTATTTATATTTCTGAATTCGACCGGTTTCGGTTGGACACAACCTTCTTCAGGAATGTACACATATAATCTATACAGTTTTTATGCAACATTTTTCATTAAAAATTTTTTTTTGTTAAAACTAAATTGTCAGCCAAGGAAAAATCATATTAGCTAATGAAATTAATTAAAGTATCAATATTTGCAAAGTTTTAACAAGAGAAAAACTAAATACTTAGTTTTAATATAGTCGTGAGGAAGGAAGGGTAGTTCGGAAATCGTTCAATCATTAAAATAAAGTGAAATTGTTCAAAACAATGTGTTTATATTATAATTATGGTAAGCCACAAAGTAAATGTTTTTTTTACGAATACGTAATAAATCCCTTTCTTTATTTTTTTCATGTCATTTTTGGCAACCCGGGCATTTATTAGAATATAATTTGGTGCAGTTACATCTTCTTAACCCATCTTACTAGACAATGTCTATTCTGGGACGGGTATATATAGGATTATGAATAAAAATGCCTAAAAATACATAAAAACATTCGTAAAACATATATAAAATAAATATAAATAATTCAAACTTCAGAAAACAATATCAGCAATGATATTCAATAAAAAATTAAAAGTAAATAAAATTGCCTGACAAATATAAAAAAAAAAATTAAGCATTATTTGAAAATGATTCACAAATATTGGTTAATTAAAAAATATATATATGGATATAAAATATCAATAAAAAATAACAAAATCGGATTAAGGAAAGTTTGCAAGTAACTTTGTGATGCAAATTCCTTTTTTGTTTATTAGCCATGTGTTGAAGTTTATATATAACCATTTTAGGTGGTTTACATTATAATATAATATAAAGTCGTCATGAGTTACACCACTATCGCAGGGGTCGTCTTTTTAGCAGAGCAATGTTTTGTCTAAATCAGAGTTAGAGCAAAACTGTCCCTTGCAGATGTTGCACATTAATGAGCAGGGTACCCGCGTTGATGCAAGAGCATTGAGTAGTTGAGCAATTACCCTTGCGTGAACAAAATATGAGTGACATGATTACGTCTGGAACCGGTGGTGGGGTCGTTCGGACAAGGTGCAGGTCACCATCTTGACGGCTCCAACCCCCTTCTCCAAATTGAGTTTATTACCAAGTGGTGGTAGATACTTACAGAGTGGTAGATTCCTTCAGTATCGCGCTGGTGAATGACCAGCATTCACAATTGAAACGTTGCTTAAAATGGCTTTTGAAATGTTTAGTGACCAGATCTGAATAGCCAGGTACTTCCCCACCTTCTTTTCTCCCAACTCTTTTCCCTCCCTACTACCTTTAGTTTTACCTTAATTGGGATGCCATACTCTATCTGGCTCTAGACGTTTGGGAGAAATTGGGTCCCTTGTGCGGTACTCAAATAAGCAAAAGCCATTGCTGAACTTGATACACGATTAGAAGTGGAGGGTAAAGGCTCCATTTTCGATGTCGTGGAATTCAGAAAATTTTCGAATAAGGAGTATAGTACCGATTTTGATCAAGAGTCACTTTGGAATCCTTGAAGCTGTACAATTAGAGCAATATCGAGATATTCATCGAGAATCCAGAAAAGATTTCTTTGTTCCGTAAAAAAATATTATTATTATTATTAGAAAAAGCTATTATTTTTTAAAGGATTTAATTAGTTTCCCGTATTCGAATCAGCACCAACCTAAATCAAGAAGTTTCTGATTACAAAATCGAATAACGCGTGATAAAGTTTAATCATCCCTCTCTAGTGGAAAAACTCAAAGAACTCTGATACTATTGTTTCCCCTTCATGAATACGGCTGGAACAAAGCCTTCTTGGCCGAGGCCACCCCCCACCCTGCCCTAGGCAACATCAATTATTTCACACACCCGCTGACCCTCATAATGTATTTCGGATTCATTGTTGCTGAGAATCCATGAATCTTGCAGGATGTCTTAAGGAGACCAGATAACGCGGAGTGATGGTGAAAAATGAGGATCTGTTGATGGTCGCTGAGGTGTGGATAATGTAAGGGTGAAGAGACAAGAAACAACCTTTCAGCGGGGAGGATATTCAGGACGAATTATTCTCTCCCTGTTTACTTAGATATGGGAAAATGCAATCAAATTAATGACGGTCATCATAATATCAGTCGAAAAACCATACTCCCTAACTTCATTTACCTATGTGTATAAATCTGTTTTATTTTTTATTTTAACTAAGAAAAATAATAACTAAGATTTAAAACACTCTACTGGTACAATCATTTTGTACCAAATCTAGGTTAAGCTATAACTTACTACACTAAATTCTTAAACGACTAAAAAATAAAAAAAATAATAATAATAATCTTGTCTAGTGTACTGGTATTTATAGTATGAAAAAAAAACCAGGATCACAGTGTCTTTTCTTTTCATAGATCGCAATGCTAATGCACGTCTCTAGCTTAAACAATGTAAATGTTTCATTATTTGTTGTTATTTAAAAAATTATGGAGTTCTCTCCGAACTCTTGAACTCCCGAAAATTGCGGAAGGAAATTAATCTAAAAGGTATCTGAGGATTTTATTTAAAATAAATGTGTGTATTTATTTAAACGCTCCAGTATGCTTCAGTACGAGTAAGTGAGGCAGACAGACGACTTAGCTTTGATATCACCTTATTGAAGTAATTTGTGCCAGAACAGCGCATGATACGTAGGTATGCGAGCGCGCGATGGGGCCCACATCGTGTAGTTTTTCCTCTGCGTAGGCATTGTTTCTCTCCGCGATGGATGGCGCACATTACTTCATCTGTCGCTTCCGCTCCTTTTTCCTATCTCGTATACTCCCTTCTTCCTCTTTCCTTCCTCCTTCCTCCTTCCTTACTTCCGGCCTGCGAGGGGAATCCATTTGGCGGGGATTAAAGTAGAGGGGAGGGGCGCTCAGCTGTTGAGCTCAGCTGTGGATTCTTAGGATTATAATTATGTGTAAAAAATAAACATTATTTTATCGAAAAAAGCAAAACTTAAGGGTTTGACATTAAATTATTATATTATGTGTAAAACACACTTTGTACTACACCAATTTATTGATTAAATATTCAGACAACCGACCGGGTATCGCTTAATTTAATTTTTGTTATGTTAATATAGTTTTTTTTTTCTATTTTACTTGCAGACTACCTCGTAGATATTTACTTATATCAAGACATATTGCCCGTTCTAAGAAATTAAATACATGTAGCGGGTATCAAATATTGGGTTGTCAGGTGTTTAAAAAAATAAACGCTTATAACTATTCGGTTGTTTAAGTAATATATTTTAACAGGTTCTCGGACTCCTTTCTTCTTAGGTCAATAAGCAATTTGCATTTTTTAAGAATGACCTTATTTTTTTTTTAATCTTGCTCACTACGCTTACATCAGCCTTCCATTATTTACGAATTTCAACATTTTCACACGATCATACATGGTTTTACCACACATTCGCATAAGAAATCTCATTTCTACAGCTTTCAGTGTACTTTCATACTACCTCTGCCAGTTCCATGCCTCACTGCCATCAGGATTGATATCAGCACTCCACATCAACCTAACCAATCCAAACCAAACCAAGCCAAAACCAATCTTACCCAACCTAATCTATCGTAACCAAACCAAACCGGACCTAACCTTTAATTATATTTACCTAACCACCGTTGAGGTTGCTGTTTTCCCGAAAACGGCGCTATACAAATAATTTGATTTATTAAAAAGAAATAAATATTACAATAAAATACATTATTTTGAATTAAATAAATAAACATTCCACATATCAAATACAGATTTTAGTTAATGTCTGTTATAATAAATTTTATGTAGGTACTTTTTCAGTTGCTTGAATTTTTAAAATTATTTACTTTTTTAGAAACATTACTTCAAAGAAAAATAATAGTATTGAACATTATCATTATCATAATATCCGTATTGATAATTGGTTTGATCATGAATTCTCCAATTTTTTTTCATTAGTAATATTTATTTATATTGTATTATTTAATTGTACAATTATAGAGCTTAAAGTCACCCAAATTAAGTTTAAATTTGGCCTTAACTAAAAAAAATACACATTTAAAATGTAAAACAAAATTAAGAAATAAAATCTTCCATACTTATACATAAACAGAACGCGCACGTGACGTCAGATGTTCCAAATGCAATGGTACCAAAATAACAAGGTGTTTTGACGAGGTGATTTTTATTCATATTTAAATAATGATTTAAAGATTCTACGTATAACTATATACATGAGATGTTATGTATTCAGAACTGGCGTTTTCTGATCTATATTAATATATGTTTAAAAGCCATTTTATTTTTCATCGGAGTTCCTTATTGAATCGCATGCAATGATTCTATTTTTTTTTTAAATGGTCTAAAAGTAAAGCCGTGTTCCAAACCTGGTCGATTCTCTATTTATTTCATCGAATCATAACGAATCTTTCTTGATATCACACTTAATCTAGAGATTTCTATTCTATTTAAATTAATATGTACTGGCGGAGATCAAGGAGACGCAGCAAATCTGTCAGCAAAATGTTCTACAAATTTTCTTAACAATTTATTTATCATGTATAATTTTGGAGAAACGAAATTTTTCTTTTAACGTAATTTTTAATAAAATTAATATTAATAATAAATTTGGAATTAAATTGGCAACAATAAATTAAAAAATAAAAATAAACCGTTAAAAATAATGCAAATAGGCAATTATAGTTAATATAAAATTGAAACCAAAAAAAACTTAATTTTCATGTTTATGTCATCGACTGAAGCAATTTCCGTTCACACGCTTCTATTGTCAGTCTATATTATAGAATAGAAACGAAAGTTGAAGTCGATTCAACTCTAATCTAACGGGTTTACTGTCAAAATGGAAAATACAAAATTCAAAGTAGTCCGTAAATTATTTCGGGTGCAATATTTTTTAACTTTAAGTGAAAACTTAGGTAAACGATACTGAAGAAATATATTGAAAGTGTTGTTTTAGAATATTTGAGCAATATTTTTAAGATCGAAGCTCGAACTAAGCCAAATCAAGAGTCCAAGCAAATCTCTACCTCACTGAAGTGCGAAACGTATGGAAATATCAATCATATTCGAATTCTTTGAAAAACAAATGAACGCACACGAATGTAAAAAATGCGGTTCACGCGGAAATCGACCCCGTTGTAAATCGAAATGTAGGAGAACGCTTGTCAAAATCGAACTTTTTGAAAAGTAACTCCGCAGAAGAAATTAGAGTACCTATTAACGTATATATAAGCCCAGAGAAAGCTTGGCTAAGCGAAGCCCGCCCAGCAGCCTACGATTCGCCAAAGTATGCGAGCAATTAGGTTTAGTTCTAATACTTGAAATTATAAACTGGACAATTTTCAATACCTTGAAAATGATGTGAATATCAAATGTTATGAAATGGCTCCTTGTATGCAATATTATTTTAGCAAATTAAGCGAACACGATCAGAGAGGAAAGTTCTCTCAGTCTGGCCCGGTGATCAGTTTCAAATTCTTTCAGTATCAGTAAAGCCGCGTCTCCTGCAATTTTGTTTTCCGAAAAATTACACAAAAAAGCCAAACACAAATAAATTTGTTTTCATGCACATTCCGTCTTCCGCTAAAATGTTTTTTTTTTCGGTTAAAAACAAAACATTTTGCGTAGAGTTCAAGAACTGTCTTTTGAATTTACATCATATTTGATAGGTTAGAATCAAATACCATTATTTTGTTTAATGTTTGAATAAAAAAAAATAATATAAATGTCAATGAAGGTAAAAATAATAAGAAATATGTTGTTTAAACCATTGTAAAATAGGGTGTTTTTTTAAAGGTTTACAAATTCAAAATGAAAAAAAAAACACATTAAAATAATATTAATGTCTATGATATTGGCTTTATTTTTTTAGAGGTATACAAACCACCTCTAAAAAAGGGCACCATTTATATAGTCAATAATGTATTTATCACGATCATTAAATATGCATAAGCAAGACTTTTTTAATATGCACAAAATTAATGAAAAACACTTTTTATTTGTTTAATTATAACTATTTCACCGGAGAAGGAAAATCACGCATTTTAATTCTTTAAAAGTTTCGAGTTTTTGTGTGGCTTTTAGTTCAGTTTTTTTTTATATTTAAAACTGTCGAAAAAAATCAAAATTTGTGAATATATTGTTTGGTAGCTAATAACGAATACTTACTTGTGGTTGGTACTCACGAATGATTTTTAAATTGCAACAATTTGTATTAAGATTACCATAATGTCTGGGGACATTTCCATAAAGTGTGGCATTTGGAGCGGTGTGTTTGACAAGTAATCTTAATGATTAACGGACTGATTTAAATAATTTGCAGATTTTATAAAATTTAAAATGAATGACAAAATAACGCGAATGCCAAATTATTTTGAATAATGAATACAAGAAATAAGATCTGTAAATATATGAAGAGCTGATCTAATAAATTATTATTTTTTTAAAAGAAAGACAAATATTCTCTGGATACGAATAACCTGACAATATTTGAAAATCTCCTACTGCCATTACAGTAAGCGGAAAATGTTGCTTGTGTCGTAAATGGAGGACTTGGCCAGCCGAGGAATTGAACTCACGACGCCTGGGTGACACCAAACGCGATGTCAACTCAGCCACTGACCGGTCAATTATTACTTATTATCTTTGCGTGTTTTTTTAACATTTGTTTTTAGGCTAGGTAGGTATCTTAGATAATTTATGCATCTTGAATAAGATCTTGCAGGCAGTTTTTTACATCCAATAAGTATGAACATAAAACAAGAATGGTTCAAAACATTCTTGCTATTCTGTTGACGTTTCATGTGCTGATCCGTAGCTTTGAGGCTTTAGGTTTGGCCATGATACCTTACTGTGGGCTTTGAATGTTTGTGGCAAGCAAACTGTTTCTTCCCAAATTCGCGGAACACTGGATTCAGCAATAGTTGGCGATACAGAAATCACCTCGTTATTATTTTCCGATGACATCGCGAGATTAACCGCGTCTCAAGAGGGACTACAGGAGTGGATCAACCGTTTTAACGAAGAGCCCGTGACGGTAGGAATGAGGATGAGCACTTAAAAACAGAAGTTATGGTTATGGGAAAAAAATATACATATACAATATACAATAAATTCAATTTATTCTTAATAACTTATTGAAGTTTATAAACCTCATTGTAAAATTTATTCATGGAAGAAGATAATATTAACATTTCCTAAATGAAACACGAAACCGAAAAAAAACACAGAAAATAAGAAGGGATCAGTCGTATCTGGGACTCGAACCCGGGACCGCTGTCTTTCCAGGACAATCGCTTTACTGACTAAGCTAATGAGGCCAGTTCAATTTACTCGATTTGAGGTATGATATCAATCTTCATCGATATCATACCTCAAATTCAAGACTTGTCAATATTATCCTCCATTTTAAATCCCATATTATTGGTTGCCATATTTATGATGATTTCATATAAAGTCTCGGAAAGGTTTATCCGAGACTCTTTCCAGATCGCAATTGTTTTCGGGAAGAACTTTGTAATCATCATAAATATAGCAGCCAATAATATGGGATTTAAAATGGAGGATAATATTGACAAGTCTTGAATTTGATTTATGATATCGACAAAGATGGCGTAAATTGAACTGGTATCATTAGCTTAGTCGGTAAAGCGGTTGTCCCGGAAAGACAGAGGTCCTCGGTTGGAGTCCCAGATGCGACTGATACCGTTTTATTTTCTGCGATTTTTTTCAGTTTCGTGTTTCATTTAGGTTATGTTAATATTATCTTCTTCAATGATTAAATGTAATAAATTATTCATGTATATGAAATCTCTTCCCAGAATGGAATATTTTCAATTGTGGGTACACACAAACATTGGAGACGGTCTGGGTCTGGTTCTTTTAAAGCATAGGATACGAATAAATTTTAAGTTAATTTAATAGATTTTGGTGACTGTTTGTATCGATGAATAAGCCATGAATTTCGCTATCAAATTTGGCAGGGCACAACCTAAGAATGGCATAACATTTTTTTTAAACTCTGTAAAATAACGCGTATATGTCAGTTCTATGACCATGTTGAATTATCTCATATATGTTCACCTAAAAAGAATCTGCGTTATGTAATTTTCTCGGTACTTAATCTACTTGCATAAGTAAAAAATGTAAATCACTATAACAATGACCCTCTACATTAGCGACCAAATCCTTAAGAAGTTTTTGAGAAATCCAAGATTCAATGAAAGATCTAACCTACAATTAGCGAAAATAATCAGAAATGCGGCCGATCGGTTTCCATGTATTTAATTCTATTTTACGTTCGCTAAATACATAATTCGTAAAGAACATGAGGCAACTGCGTTAGGTGTATGATAAATTGTTCAATATAAAATATTTAGTGAATATATATAGTGAAAAATGTTTGGCTATACCAGATACACTACCCGTTTATTTTGAGTAAAACCTAACTTTTTGTTTCTGGTGAATATCATCAATATTAACAACGTGGATTTTAATATAAGAACACAGTTTCTCCACCTTCGGATTACTCGTAGTTTCACAAAATTCAGCGGCTAGATTCTAACGCTATTTAAATTTATTAACCGTACAGTTGAAAATGTACAACAGGTGGCCGACCAGTAGTGCAGCAAAGTTCCCCTTACACGCCAATTTTACAGGTAAAGGCTCGTCAACTGCATCGTTGATCGGTAAGCTTTTTTTTATTGTTTTTACTCATTCCGAACCCACTTGAATGTTTGAAATTTTGTGGTGGGGAAAGGTATTTGAGTTTTATATGAAATTCGATTTTTACATTCATCAACTTTTCATCAGGTTTTTACTTGACTTTTACTCTGTCGGGTGAAATGAAAATACTTGTCCTGGCCTATTTTGAGATAACTCAACAATGGTGTTTTTCGAACGTTGAAATTCGTGAAGCTTTTTAAAAAAATATATTTATTTATTTGAATACCGTACAAAAGTTTCAGCTGCTCCAAACTGTGCGGACTCAGTTCAACTATGATATCTGCGATAAGAAACTCCAGTAAGAAATATTTAGGATTTAAAAATATAGATCAGCAAACACCGATTCTGAATACATAACTTTTCTTGAATATTATGATTACACTTAGAATTTAATTTAAAAGTGAATAAAAAAAACCATATCATCAAAACAAATTTCTCTATTGGTACCGTTGCTTCTGACGTTACGAGCGCCCTCTGGCGTCAAAGTCGCTGACCGACTAGTAATTCTCTTTGGTATCAATGTCACCTTCTGTTTTACTTTTACTAAGGCATTGTAATCTGTCAATATTAGTCTGCAAATAACTTCGACCAGTGAACTTTAGTATATTGAAATTTTGAAAGCTTTTGCTTCTGGAATTAACCAATTTATTTTTAGTTGACAGTGTTTTTTCCACCAGTATGGTAGAAGAAGTCAGGGAAGCCCGAAGAAGACGTGGCACGATCAAGTAAATCAAATACTCGAGTCGGGTCATGAACGCGAATGACGCAAGGAGTGGGTGCCGAGGTAGAGTTGTGTGGCCATCTATCCTCTCTGCCTACCCTGTGGTAAACGGTATGATGGTTGGTTAGTTATTTGTACATTACGAACATATCTCGCCTTACCTTTATCGGCATAGGATGCTGAGTACATCGAACAGAAGGAAGTTACATCAAATGAGTCAAATGTACAATTTAATGAATTCAAAGATTCCTACCAATCTGTATGATAAACTATAGTAATTTCGTGACTCTCATGCTTACAATACACGCCAGAGACCATTTGTTTGTTCTCCCCATGCATGGAACCGCTGTATTTGATGATCGTTACAGCTATTCCTCAGCAAAACTTGAAATGCCACTGTTTATTCGAAGGTCGACATTGCTGTTCTTCAAGAAGTTCTGCAGCGAATGGTTGCTGACGGTACAGTCAGCCGCACACCATAATTAATAAAATATAAAATTGATACTTGTGTTCGTTTTTTGTAAATAAAA
Source organism: Halesus radiatus (assembly GCA_022606495.2). Lineage (NCBI taxonomy): Eukaryota > Metazoa > Arthropoda > Insecta > Trichoptera > Limnephilidae > Halesus > Halesus radiatus. The sequence goes on along the minus strand of JAHDVE020001701.1, from coordinate 130,209 downwards.
ATGTATGTAAGGTTTGTATTTGATAGATTTAAAAATACTTTTTTTAAATTTATTTTTATTATCTATAATTTAATTTAATTATTTTAGGCAGTGCTGAAAACAAGCTGAACTTCGGGCTCCGGGAATGTATAGCTGAGCGGTGACCCCTTTGTCAATTATCAAAACTAAATTATATGTTAAAATAAAATATGTAAAATAACAAATTGACAAATAAATGTTTTAAAAAAATAATTATTATGTTCACTTCATCATTAAGCATTTATGAAGATCACCAAAAATAGCTAAAAAGCTTTTTTTGCACTGGTAGACATGAAACAGTATCCACGGTTGAAAAGTTATCCGTATCAAGCTCTACACATCCTGGGTGTGTAAAAGATATATAAACAGGGGTTCACAGATAGAATACAAAACAGCAAATTATTTGCAAGAAACGGGAAAGAATAAAGGTGAGTTTCTTACTGTCACAATAATAGGCGACAAACACCCGAAGTCGAACAACAGCTCGTCACTTTTCCTTTCACTTTTCCAGGGCGGGAAAGCCCGAGAAAACATTCATTAAAAATAGCTTTGCGTATGCGGGAGAAAATGGGTCCTTTGAGATATGAAAGGAAATCTTTCTTGCCTCTTCTCAAAGTCACTTCAAACGACGAAACATAATGGGATACAGCTCATTCTTTGGAAATATTGTCAAGTAGTACCTACACTACTTGCAAATATAACTATCAACCGTCTGGCTGTCATAATTAATATCATACTAAGTACGAGTATGTGATATTATCTAGACATTGAGAATTGAGATAACATACCTACATACATTATGAGGTGATTTTTCACAAAAACGGCGCTACAAAAATCATCCGATTATTATTATTATTTGATACCTATCCGGATTATAAATAAGATAAATCAAATGAAACACTCAAACTTTAAACCACATTTATTTTATACGCCTACCGGTTTCGGAACAACCGTTCCCACTTGCCCTAAGGATGGAACGGTTGTGCCGAAACCTGTAGGCGTATAAAATGAAAGTTGTTTAAACAAAGTTTGAGTGTTTCATTTGATTATAATGGATAACCACAAAGTGGTAGCTTCATATAATAGTATAAATAAGCTTTTTTTTAGTTTTTATATTTCTCGGGCATTAACTATGTAACAAATTCTAGATATTTTGTTTGAAAAGTTTTATTCACTATGTACTTTTGTTACTTGAATATATTATTTCGCTGCCGGTTTCGACACATCCGTGTCATTCACATTCCACGCTTTCTTAAAACTTACATAAATTGTTTAATAAGTACAGAAACAATTAGTCTAACTAAAGTAGACTTGAATATTTCTCGAAAATAAAACTTTTTTTTTTAATGTAAAAGAATATATTGAAGAACTTGTAAAAGCCGAAAAATATCCCCCAGATCGTGTAAATAATGTAAGCAGGAAGTAAAAACGTCACTAAATAGCCCCGTAATACGGAAAGAAGGCCTTGACGGGGTACAGCCGTAAATGGTCGGGACTAGGGGCGGGATGACTCGACTGTATGGTATTTTTAGGAAAGAAGGGAAACTTCGAGATTTGTTTTATGAAAATACTGGAATATGAATTTGGTACTACGTCCAATTTTATATTGACTATGATCGTTTGTAAAATTTGAACTGTAGAATTTGAAGAACTGTACTGAGACTAACTACATGAATAATAATAATAATAAAAATAATAAAAAAATAAATACTGTATATTATCATAGTAGTACCGCAATTCTTTCAATTTAATGTGCTAGGCTGAGAGGCTGTGGTAAGATTCAAAAGGTTTTGTTTTACCTCAGAATCAATGAAACCATATAGCTAAACTATATAAGCGGAAAATCTGTTTAACGAGAAGAATAAAAAGTTAAGCGAGATCTGAACGAAATTGATTTTATACATTCTGACTTTATTATTGACTTTGTGTCTGATGCTTCAACTTATCAACTTTTTGCTGATTTCTTCCATTTCAGACAGAACTATGATTCAACTAACTAAATAACCAATCATCACGCCATTTCCCCGCAGGGGTGGACAAAGAGGACGGACCGCCAAACAATCATCTCGATCTTAGCATTCACTTCTTGTTTCATTCACATTTATACATCGCCTCATACATCCTCTTCTGTTATTCCGACTTCTGACATGGCCCGACTCAAGTATTTGCTTCACTTGATCGTGCCATGTTTTCTTCGGGCGTCCCCGGCTTCTTCTTCCATTCACATTCGCGTCATATAAATACCGAAATATAAAAACACACTTTTTTTTCCGCAATGTCATGCACTCATATTATATTATATTATGCACTTGTGTATTATGTATCATGTACGTCAGGCTATTACTATTTTTATTTAAAAACAAATTAAAAACCTTTCCCTTTATAACTTCTCTGTGTCATGCACCTATACATTATTATACATACATATATATCATTAATATGTTACACTTATATACCATTCTTCTTTCTATACACATGATCACTTAAATGTTAAAATATGTAAATCTTATTGGGGCGTTAAAAAAAAAAAAAAAATTATAAAATAAATTTAAAAATATATAAATATATATTCTCCTTAGACTCCTTTCTTCGTTCATTCGCTCTACATGCCCAAACCATATAAGCGTCCCTTTCTTAATCTTATTCATTACGCTTACATCCGCCTTGCATTCTTTACGAATCTCAATATTTTTCACTCGATCATACATGGTTTTACCACACATTCGTCTCAGAGATCTCATTTCTATTATTATACATATCGTTTTGCCCAAAACATTCCATCTACCAGCTCCTTATTTTTCATCGGATAAACTGTGGGAAAAATGAACGAATTGGACAGTATATTGGTAAAATTAGCATTCAGTTAATATATTCAGTTAATTTTCTTTTTTTTTTACACACAAAGAAACATTTTAGCGTAGACGCAGACTCGGGTAAACTTATCTAGAATACTGCACTCTTCAATCGTAGGCGATATATTTTTTTTTCTACAAATCGTTAAAAATACGCTGTAAGAATGAAGATATACATTTTCTGTATGCTTCATTGAAATTATATAGTAGATTTAAAATGATTTATCGGCAACTACCAAACTTTAAAATAGACCTCTGCAACATACGAACAGACACCGTCGAAGTTAATTGACTACAAGAAAGAAAAAAAAAGATAAATGGCGGAAACTCGTAAAATTTTAAAGCTCCGCATTGTGCAGCGAGCCTTAATAAATCATGACACAGGTCATAAATTAGTTCATCGTAATGTTCAGACTTAAATACAGTGGCTTTCTTTATTCAATATTCCGGTAGTGCTTGCCGGGGTTCTCCACAAGTGTGGTTGAAAAAACAACCCTCAGCGGTAGGGAGGCTCTGGAACATCGATGCACCATATCTAGCTATGCGATGTGTATTTGTTAGGTGAAAAAATGTTTCATAGATTTCAAAAAACATCGGAAAATACTTGGACTGATATTAACAGTTATATTGAATTATGATATCGGTAGAATTGACGGAGAGCAAAGAGGTGACAATAGCTCAATTTGATAGTTCGCAGGTTCCGGATAGATCAAGAGGTCCTGGATTCGAGTCCCAGATGCGACCGTTACGTTTTTTTTTTTTTTTAAATATTTTGTGTTTTTTCTGTTTCATATTTCATTTGAGATTTGCATTATAATTAAAAAGATTTTTTCCGTTGTAAAAAATCTAAACTTTGGCATGAAACATCGCTTGAAGTATCCAGACATCTAACAACCGACACCTTTCACCGATATAATGAAACAAGACATCGATGCTCTGATGACAATGTCTTGTTTGTTGCAGTCCTGGCAACCGCTCTTGTAATGAACCGAGACACGCGACAAGGGGAATGGTCATTAATCATTCTTGGCCAACCGACAAGTGGTAAGAAGTGCTTGCGGTACTTAAGGGTAGTGGAGAAGATGTAATGGACAATAATACCGATGTTTAGTAGCTCAAATATCAAACAAGTGTGTGGTTTCTTTGCTTTGTTTGGTCGGGAAATAATCATTGAATGACGCTCTTTCGTTTCCTTTGAGGGTTTTTGTGATAAAATTAGAATGATCCTCTTGCTGTATAAAGTGAATAAGACATTTTATCATACAATATTATCATGGCTACTAATTCTGTAATGAAAATGAGCGTGTAGTATGTGAATTGTGAACAAAATTTATCATTTCAAAAAATTATTATAACTGTGGCGATATAAATAGGTAAATACTATGAGGAGGCTGGGTGGTAGTGGCGTGAAAAGATCCATGATCAAGTAGGCTGTGTATAATTTTTCGAGTTCACGTATGAAATATGCATCGAATACTTCAAAATTTTATTTTTTTCTCTTACTAAAAGTGTAACAATGTATCAATGTAGAACGATTGCAACATAAAAAAAATATTCACAAATTATAGTTTTTTTTTTCTTACTTATAGTACGTTTTTTCTTATGGTAAGCACAGCTTCTCAGCCTTCATAGATTGCTGGTATATATTTATATAAATATACATCAGTGGCGTGTATTGCTCTATGACCAAGGGTAGGCTGCTGTCTTTTCAAATGTAACGGCACAATATTAAATATTTTGGTAGCTTTGAAAATGGCGTTTTTATTATTATCTTCCGTTGATGATTGTGGACAGATTGAAAAATGAGATTAAAAGTCTACTATCGATATGTAATATAATCCAATTGTCTTTATTTTTTCTCAACTCACGCATTACATCGTCATAAAAAGTTTCCTAGCCATTTTTCTAAGATAGGCGCAGCTTTTCAACCTTTATAGAGTGTACGCCGCTGCGGATGGGATCTCAGAACATTTCACCAATACGATAAATTCTCTGACAATAGAGCTGTACTGTTTTCTTTCAAATCATAAAAACTCTTTACTTAGTGATAACCTGCAGTAAAACAAGGCAGTTATCGAAGGAATAGCGAAACCCATAATAGAGTTAACAATCGTAAAGGGTCAATAATAATAATATGTTTCACAAACTAGAAGCGGCCAGTTACTTGTTACACTTACCACTTTTGATCACGGGTTTGATATTTTTAAAAATTTAAGGCCTACTATAATTTTTAATTTTTTTTATTTGAGTACCCTACAATATTTCCAGCTGCTCTCAATCGTCTGGAGCCAGTGAGATTATGAGGCTAAAGATAGTGGGAAGGGAAAGGAGATGGAAAAGAGTAAGGTGGCAAAGTACGTGGCTATACAGATCTGGTCATCAAACATGGCTAAAATCATTTCAAGCAACGTTTGGATTCTGATTGGTGGTCTTTCACCAGGGCGATACTGAAAGTATCTACCACTCTGGAACGTGTCGCTAAAACATTGTATGTTATTTTTAATTCATAAATTGTGAAATAACACAAATTAATCAAATAAAACTAACTTGCGCAAGCCAGGAATTGAACCCGCAACCTCCGGATTCGTAGCGGAGGATAACCACCTAATCACTGAGGCAGTCGAAGCCTCCGTGGTTGAGTTCATATTCCAGAAATATTTACGCATTTTATCAGTTTCGAGTATTTTTCACAACACATGCGGATAGCGTTAATAACATTATTAGATATACAATTGTGTGTGCGAGCAAGCTCAATAGTTGTAAGAGTATCCACTGATTGATGATGGAAATAATTAAATAAGCGCTAATCCCAGCCTCATAGAATGGTAACAAGTCATTAGAAGGTTAATCTAGAATCCTGTACGACTTTGAATTCGGTCCTATTCCTTCAGCGCGGGCACTAACTTCAGCCGTACACGCCATCCGTACTTTTCACAAATACCCCGTGATAAATTGAATATCATTTTGATATAAATGGCGCAGATATATCATTCGACTGAAAAGTTTCCCGGCCGAAACGCCAAGGGTAGCGGGGGCAGGGTGGGTCCCGGGCTGCGGGAACACATTTGCATAAAGGAATAAGGGTGGCTTCCCAAAACCAGGCAAGAACGTACAGATATGTATTAGATCTGCGATCGACTTTGCAAATTAGATTATAAGTAATCGGACTTGATAAATTGGTTCATTCCGTTTTAAGACTGAATTATTGCGGTGAAGAGGGCAAAGAGAAAAGAGATAAAATTTCGACCCGGATTGATGATACGCTCAATCAATATTTAATCACTTCAACCATAGAGAGATATATTTGAGACGATTTAATGATTAAATTTTAGTCTGCGTTCATACCTACCTACACTAAGTAAAAACATCCACTACGTATAAAGCTGTATCTAAATATTTTATATGACACGTGTAACTTTAAAGTACAAAATAAAAAGCAGAAGACATTCTTAAAAGGGGAGCTCTGGTATCATTAAATTAACACAGTTACCCATATGCACCACGTAAACGTATTTTTTTAAGAAGGGGTTTAGGAGTTTTGAAAATTAGCGATTTATACAAACATTTCTTAGTCATCATATGACCAAAAAGGTGAGTAATTCGCCTGTTTAAATGTTCTCGCAGATACTGTTTATCTTATATACCTGCATTAGAAATAAGAATAAAATTACAAATACAACTCTGTTAAAAATAAAGTAATACGATATATCGTGTATTCAATGTCTACTCTCATGCCAGTCAATAAAGCAATTTGTTTCTATTGAATAAAACAAAGTTTATAATTAATTTATAGTATTTTCGTTTCTACAGTATAATTTACTCATTTACTTGAATGCAAGAACAATTCTAAATAACGTTTTAACTGCGTATACCAAAACCCAAATACCATCCAAAAAACCAACCCACGGATGGGTTAAAAAATTGTTTAAAAAATATCTGTATATTTGGAAACTTCCAAACAATCTTTCTTTGTTGAAATATGTCAATGTTTGAGCGTAAAAGAAATACCCGAGCAAGTGAAAAAACTGATTTAAGCAATTGTTCATTCGAGTAATGGGAGTTGACAGTCAGGCATGTATTTATTTTATCTCAAGTTCAATATTTTAGACACATATTTCTGTATTTGGAGTGACATATCTCTGGATAGCGTAATGAATTGAAAAGGAGCAAAGTGAGATGTTTGGTTAACACTACATAACACAGAATCTCACACTTATTTGTGCCAGAAAGATTACTCATGCTTCATCTCATCGCGTAATCAATGATAAAAAAAAGGTTTTCCTTTTCTTTCGTTCATATGTGCGTTTTGGTTGTTTGTTTGAGATTTACGTGATCAATCATTTTTAATTTTACTTTAGTCTTATCTGTAAAGTTTATTTACCTTCTGTTACTCTATTTATAAATTGTGCAGTTTTCCAAAAAAAAATATGTGCAACACAATCTTAAATTCCTTAACTGGTCTAAATATTATTTTAAATCAGTATATTACGTTTTTTTTTCTAAAGTTAGTTTTCATAATTAAAATAGAGTTCGTATAATATGTAGGTAGCATTAATTTAAAATTCTGCCTTTTTATTTCATTACGTTAATATATAATTATTATGTGGAAATCGTTACCAAGGAACTAAGTTTTATATGACACCACATTGTCTTAAGGGCCGGTTTTACAAGCAGCCGTTCGTAACGCTTGATAGCATTTTTAATTAAAATTTGATCTACCGCCCGATTTCGCCGTTTTATAAACGTTTGTCAGATTACCGATCGTCTGGCAGCTGTCAGTTGTTGCCCAACGATCGCTTATTTAAAACTATACACTGTTTTAATTGAAATGACAATATGTAATTTACATTTTTGAAATGGATTCTTTATAAATTCCTTAAAGTGATTACAAACGAATGGCAATTATTCAAGATAAAAAAGGAACGGATAGCGATCAGTTATCGAAACGGATCGTTACGTAATAGAAATTTGGTAATTTACTTATGAAACTATCCTTTAGAGTATCTAGAGCTCATTGTGTACGTTAAGGGACATATTTTCATTCTAAAGTTAGGAAATGTCTACAGTAATTGATGTGTTTTTAAATTTAAGAAAATCCTGTACGAATTTCCCGTCACAGCTCTCCTTTAAATAGTCTTGGCTACTAATCCAAATATAATTATTTTTACTGTACTTGATTTAGTCGTTTATTTAAAAAAAAATAATTCGCTAGGTTAAAGGAATACGTCGTAAAACTAAAGGTACATATCGATTGCTTAAAAATTTGTTTAGTTTATTTTTCTTCATTATTTGATATTTTTCAGAATTCATTAAAACGTCACAAGTACATGCACACTTCACACAAGAACATTATGACATACATTTAAAAACCATACGTACACAATATGGTAAGCAATCCATTAGCTACGATGGGGAATTTTTTATAATTGTCTTCCAGACGAAATAAAAATAAATAAATAAAAAATCGCTTTATATATAAAAAATGAAAATGTTCTATCTAAAATTAAATGAAAAAATGAATTCAAATGTATAAAATTGTTATGTGTTTATTTAGATAATAATTCTATTTAGTGCGTGAAATTGTATTTTTCTTATTTCTTGAACATTATTAATAAAATATTAATTACTATCAAGTACTAGATGAAATCAATATAAATAAAAATCAATGTAAGTTTCTAAGTTTGTAAGTTTGTTTGTCATCGATGTTCTCGAAAATCACTGGTCCGGTTTCGCTGGAAATAGCACAGTTTGTTTTTATTGGTGCCGGAAAGGTTAAGAAAGTAGTTTGAATGAAATTCAATATGATAAAATTTTGGCAAAAACGTTTTAAAATTAGTATGAAAAACATTGAACCCGCCATGTTTTATTTAAGTTACCCCACAGGTATAACACTCTGGTTAGCCACAGATTGCATATTCAAAAGAAGTAGGTATTTTTGGGTAGAATATTTTCAACATGGAAACACTAGTAACTTACTTATGAACTTTATGATTTAGATACTCGTATATTTTGAAAAAAAATAGACGTTTGAAATGAAATAAAATATTCAAGTGAATGTTGCTTTATTTGGAGATAGTTACTTTCGCTGTCAAATCAATTATGAAACCCTAATGACAAGCGAAAAATCCCGAGCAAGGCCGGGTACACATCACCTAGTAATTAATAAAAATCTCAGATGAATGTCGTATTTCCGACATGAGTTTCGTTCGTAAAATTTTCAAGGGTATATTATGAACAGTTCTAATTTTGCTAAACCTTCTTGCCTTCAACCTATCGATCTAAAATTCTATTTAATTGTAAGAGTATTATCTATCAGGACTGCTTCATTCAGATACTCGCTTGTATTCAGATTGCATGCAGTTGGTAACACTATCGCAGAGACAGTAGGTACGTTCACTGTTCCACTATTCAACTGCACGAAATGTAGATAAAAGAAGGGAAAATACCTATTTTTGTAAAGAGATTACTAGTGCACAGCAAAAAAGGACATACGAAACGGTACATAATATACAGAAAAATTGTGTTGTCAAGTAAGTTTTTGATACGATAATACATAATTAGAACAGGTTCGAAGGATCATGATGACAGATTTATGGCTATTTTGTGACATGAATTGTCTGTAAGTGACGTTAAAAATATAAGCGGTCGTTAAACAGTTGGACCGCTCTGTTGATTGGCGCATTCTGATAAGCAGACGTTAAGCCTTTTGGAGCATAAAATAATGTATGAGATCTCCCATGAGTATATTTATTAGGGATGAATAACTCTTTCAAGATAAATAGATTGCATATATAATTAATTTGAAAAAAAATGTTCAGCTTAAAATATTTTTCGGCGGGCTTCTAAGATGTAAAAATCAAGCATTCCTGTGAAGAAAAAGGACGTATATAATAATGGATAAAATGTTTATTCCCTCCTATAAAGGGAATGCATTAAGAGGAACAGCTGCGCCGCCTGTTTCATAGATAACTTAATTTTGGATTTGAGGCCAAAATACACATCCAAACTGAATTACGTATTTTTTTAAATTAAAGGTTTAGTAAATATCTACTACGCATGAGAAGGATTTTATTTATTTTTGTTTTAAATTATGAAGTATAGGCCATGAAAGAAAATTAAATTTCATAATTTTAGAGGAAACTTAGAAAATTATTTGCCGGTTTATTGAATTTAATAAAAAATTATCACAATTTGTATGTAAATAAAAATGTAAAAATAAAACGTTTTTTCGGGTCGAGATTTTAAATTAACTAACTAACCATCACGCCGTTTCTCCGCAGGGGTAGGCAGAGAGGACGGACCGCCAAACAACTCGATCTTGGCATACACTTCTTCCTTCATTCACATTCATACATCGTCTCATACATTCTCTTCTATTATTCCGACTTCTGACATGGCCCGACTTAAGTATTTGATTCACTTGATCGTGCCATGTCTTCCTCGGACGTCCCTGGCGTCTTCTTCCATTCACATTCGCGTCATACATTCTTCTTAGACTCCTTTCTTCGTTCATTCGCTCCACCTGCCCAAACCATCTAAGCGTCCCTTTCTAAATCTTACTCATTACGCTTACATCAGCCTTGCATTCTTTACGAATTTGAATATTTTTCACACGATCATACATGGTTTTACCACACAATCGTCTCAGAGATCTCATTTCTACGGCATTCAGCATTCGGAATTTTAAATTGTGTACGGAAAATTTGTGTTCCCACGTAATTTGGTTGTTTTTAATTTAATTTAAAGTTCACGGTAATGCTTATTTTGATATTTAAAAAAAATATATATTTTTGAAATTTCAATACATTTTCAAAGTAGATGGGGTAATTAAATCACCGTTATCCTCCAAATAATTGTTAAAGGTGCCTCTAAAATCGCGAAAAATTCATTATTTTAGTGGCCTTACATAACGTAAAAGAAAAATAAATAAATTACTTCTTTAATTTAATTAGGTTTATATGAGTTTTTTGGCCTCAAACTCAAAATTAAGTTTTCTATGAAACAGGTCGCGCAGCCGTTCCTCTTAACCTCTTTTGCATTCTTTCTCTTTCGTTCTGGTTCGATATGGTTCTGGTCAAATAATAATGTAAAATTTTCTACCATGTAACTCATTGGTACTGTTCGTATGAGCTAATCATTTACTCCATGTTTACTCCTGTATTACTATTATTATCATCATCTATATGAATAAACTCGTACGGGCGAATAGAATAAATAAATAGTATACGATTACTTGATGTGAAGATATTTTCTTTGTTGTCAACTGAAGTCAAATACGTCACATCAATAATTGATATTAAGAAATCTACAAGCCTCAAAAAGAGTAGCACTGCCATTGAATCTTCATGGAACGACCAAACAAAGGGATGCCTTAGAAATATAAACAAGTGAAATATAAAATATGATGAAAAAAACGAGGAAAAGAGAATAAATGGCGGGAGGGCGATAGAAAGCCCGCGAAAGCGCTCTCGCCCCATTGGTTGGCGGATCTGACTAATACCATCTCATTCTTTATCACTTGTCGGGGTATTTCCCTCTCTGTTCCTGGATCAGGCGGGAAGCGGAACTTCCTTTGAAAGCCAGCTATGCGTACGGGTAAGAGTTTAAAAGAAAACATAAATCTACGAGTAAAAAGCTGAAAGTGCGAATTAAATAAATCAGTTTAATAATTTCTTCAAATATTTGGTAACTTTGTGGCATTATTAATTATATAAATTAAAAATATACTTTGTATTTACCACTTTAATTAAAATATATAAATATTTCTCTACATGTTTCGATAGCAATGCTATCATCTTCAGGAATAAATGAATACTAAAAAATAATTTCAAGTATAGAAAAATGATAAAAAATTTTAAAACAATAATTTAAGAATATACAAAATATGAGCATAAACAAAAATGAATTAAAGTAGGTAAGTAACAGATTAAAAATGTTAATGACAAAATAATTATAAAACATTGAATAATACATTTAAATTAGAAATATAAATAAAAATTATCATTATTAATATTAATATGAAAATAAATTTAAGAGATAGCTATTTTTAAAAAATATTTGATTATTTATTAAATTTAATTCGCTATTAACACTTTTCTTATTTCTAAAATTTCAAATTTATCTAATTGTAAACCAGTTGTATTTGTATGTAAAACTTTTAAACCTTTATTTATATCAAACGAATGATTGGTTTCTAAAATATGATTTGCAAATTCAGAATAGTTGTTATTATTTAAACATCTTAGGTGTTCCTTAACCCTAATACTGAAATTTCTACAAGTCTTTCCGATGTAAAAATAGTTGCAATCATTACAAATCAATTTATATACTCCCGATTTATTCAAAATATTATCTTTATCTTTGTTATTTAAAATGTATTTTTTAAATTTATTATTGGTATAAAAAGCTGGTTGGATAGTATTTGGCAAGTTTTTAATTATTAAATTTGCGGTATTGTTATTTAAAAATAATATTTTTCTCCATTGTTTATTAACATCAGTTATTTGTGGATATACATAAGATTTAATAAATTTTTTCTTAAGCTTTTTGTTTAACATATTGTTTATTAATTTAGTACTATAACCATTATTTATTGCAATCTGTTTAATTATATTTAATTCTATGTTAAAATTATTATTTGATAATGGTATATTAACTAATCTACTAAGCATAGAATGAAAAGCTGATAATTTTTGAGAAAATGGATGATTAGAAGTATTATGTATAACAATATCTGTATAAGTATCTTTACGATATATATTAAATTCAAATTTATTATTAACAATAGAAATATTTAAGTCTAAGAAGTTTATGTTAAAATTTTGTCCTATTTCTACGGTGAATTTAATTTTTTATGGATTTTATTTAGAAAATTTAGGAAAATATTTAGTTGTCTTTCATTCCCAGTCCAAATACAAAACACGTCATCTACATATCTTTTCCAAAAATAAACATATTTTAATAATAAAGCGCAACTATTAAAAATTTTATTCTCTAAATTGTCTAAAAATATATCAGCTAATAAAGGGCTAATACTAGACCCCATTGATAAACCATCTTTTTGTTTAAAAATAATATTATCAAATTGAAAATAGTTTTGTTTTAAAATAACATTAAATAAATTATATAAATCTTGTGATAAGGTCTTAGGAATATTTGATGAATTGAGTAATTTATTTATAATAATTTTGCTTTCATCAAGTGGAACACTTGGAAATAAATTAACAACGTCAAAAGATACTAAAAATGCATTGTTAGGGATATCCAAAGATTTTAAAATCAAAATCAAATCAGTTTAAATCCATTAGATATTAATCGTTGTCATGTTCATTGACCATTTCCAACATGAGCTATAAAGATTTGAAACATTAATTAATCATTATATTATATACCTAAAATAACACGACGTTATAATGTCTTTGCTATATATTTTTCAATGTTCCAATAAGAGAGTTTTGAAATACGCGATGAAATTAAGCAGAAAAGTTTCACAGTTTGTTGTAATTCTGGTATTTATTCAAGTATAATCTACATTTTCGGTTACCACATTTGAAATATTAAGATTCCTTATTATTTACTTAGAATATAAAGTATCCTTGCAATTAATGGAATCTATTTGCAACCATAAACTCAGTCGAAACTATCCCCTGAGAAATTGGTGCAAGTAACAAACTGCCACCTATTTTTTACCCCTACAACTCTATTAAAAATAACTGAAAATATACAAATCTTAATGATGTTAACGATTCAATTCGAGAAATATGGCTATGTTGCAAGACTGGAGTGAGTGTGAGGGGAGAGAATGCGTAAGAGGAAGGTTGTGATCAGACTGTTCAGACCTAAACACGGTTAATCCCATTTCGTACTGTTATTTATTTGTACGTGTTATTATTGTAACCTATGGAACGTATTGCATTGCACTACCCCTCATGCCTTCTGGAATGAAAAACTATTATTATTATTATTTCAAGCAAAGTTCCCATTCTGAGGGGCGGCTATTCACCGGGACGATACTGACGGTTTACGACACTTTATAACGAGGTGCAAATGTACAAGGAATATAATTTTATAATGAAGCATATGTAAAAAAAAATTATTTTAAATTAGTTAAATTTGCCGTAACAAAGAACCACTATGCCACTGAGGTCGTTATATCCACGTGTATTTTGATTACGTTGGGTTCATCTATTTTAGTGCTTAGCCTGTTATCTGTATATACTCGTATTCGTATATACTTAAACAAGAACACAAGAAACAGAAATTTTGCTAATGGATGTTAAATTATTTATGAATTAAAAAAACTCCTTTGTGTAACGAAAAATGTTTCAAATCACACTTCTTAAGTAATACCTATGTTACTTCTTCGTGCAATTCTGAATTAAAAAGGTTCCTCGTTTTCCAGCCGTACAAACGATTTTTTTTATCCCATCGAAACAAAAGTGAAAGGAATAAAAAAAATAATGTTTTTCCTTTGGTTCCCGGTGCTTTGTTACATGATATCTTTTGAGATTTAGTGAACGAACGCTCAGAATTTTTTCACCTTTGAGGAAAATAAAGGGCATGCGAGTTTCGGTAGGTACCTATTTGTATCGTAGATTCATAACTTATTTTATCATAATATCATTTGGAATGAGGATATCTAAGCACCTACCAAAAGGTTCGTTGATCGTATTGTATCATTGTATTCTATTATTACTGCATTAATGTACACTCCTCTTTCATCCACAAGCAAATGCTTTAAATGGAGAAGTGTCATTAAAATATGTTTTATAAAATGTTAACTATATTGTTATATAGTGTGTACCCAAATATTTCATTAATAAAAAAAAAATAATAATCTGAATATAATGATCAGTGATTGTATCGAACGTGTCTACAGAGTGGACCAATTTAAACAGATAAAACATATTTTAAATTGTTGCACAACGCGTGAAAATAAACAAACAATACCTGCGGCCACCTGCCTATATTTCATCGTAAACAAGTCAAGATTGGACCACAACAATTAACACCTACAAGCCATACGTAGATATGGATATAAAAATCATACGCACAGCGGTACATGCTATCTTTCCCAGTCCAGTCGTGAAACGAACAACACCTCCACCTGCCGCTACCAGACAAGAACAGTCTTCCAGTCACTCGGAGCTACGACATCTCCATTGGGAAACTACCAAGCACCTTTCTCAAGAAGATTCTCAAATCACAATAGTCGTGCGGCCCTGCATGCCGGTGCCTAAATATTTACACTATTTTTCTTGTGCGGGCATTACACGTCTCGTACAGTGATAGTCTCTGTGATGATTTGACTTTGATTTGGTAAACGGATTAATATTCGTAAGGAGAAAGCATTTTAATATATAATTATCACTGATGTTAACGTTCTTACCTGTGTGAAGGATGTAAAGCTATTAAAATAATTCTTACTTTAACGATTGATTTACTAAGATAACTCTATAACTCTATGAATATCAGGAGAAGCAGTTACAGAAATGTTTAGAGCGGGCGGCGTGCGTTGGGAAGCGAATATAAATATGGCTCTAGAAATGGCTAGCAGGCTGAGGACACGGTCCTATCAGCACTCAAAAATAAATTGTATGAATTGTAATAGTTGAGATCAAGAACCGTCAGTCATTCAACATCTAAAGCTTCCGTTATTTCTGTTAACCTGATCCATGAATCAATTTTCTTCAATATTGCCACCCATACTTTATTTGATACATTAATAACACGTAACTAGTCCGAAAGAAGTGATCCTATCAAAAGCTAGGCATAGTAAGCAGAGGTAATTTAGTAAATGACCTGTATAAATCTATGTAAAAGACACACCACTTTTTAGAGTTGGTAGCCATGGAAAAAACATTGGCTTTGCTAAAAGCTAACCATCCATCTGGTGGAATCTCCTACGGGTGGATTTTCGTCTCTTCTCATGTTATTTCAACCGTGGACGCTCAGAAGAATTAGCATCATTAATACCTTCGGCGTATATGCCCAGTCAGAAAACACCTCAAATATGTGCTATTTTTGGATGACCAACACCTCTCCCATAGGTTACCCTTAGTGGTTCGCTACGTTTGGTGACTTAGCAGGGGTTCCCGGGTTCATGGAGTGAGGTTTATCCAAGTTTTGGCAGCGGGTGCATCGATCCAACAACTGCGTAGACACGTAAACTCGCTTGACCCATCGCCTTGCACTACAGTGGGGGGGAGGTAGATTCGTACGTCCGTTGCTCCTGGACCCACTGACCCCAGATTTCTACCCATCCCTCGTGCTTTTTTTTCCTTCCTAGAACTTTATCTCTTCCTTTCCTTAAATAAATACTGTACACAGCATGCCCAAAGATGACATAGGCCTTAAGGGAACTTATTTTCCTCAGGGCCTCCTGTGTCGAGTTAATGTTAAAAATAAAAAAAATAAAAACATTCGTACGCCTTTCAAATCTGCCGCGTTAGAACGGATTATGGCTTGTCTGTAGAATTACAGGTTTTTATGTTTCCTTCCTCCTGCATTATGGATTTAAAACATTCCCAAAAACCCGAAGACTTTATAATAAACCTCACGACATAAGAGTAAATTTGTATGTACATATTTAAACATACACATTTTTTGATATTCGTTCTAAAATTATTGTCTCTTTTCAAACTCGCATTTAATTTCTCTGTCTATCACTACGCAGATGAAACTTATTCCCATATAATTTCCGTAAAATCCCTCCGCTATTTTCACAGACAATAATTTCAAAGTACCCCATCGTTGAAAAGTCATAAAATCAAATGAGGAAAGCATTCGGCTTTATTTTTTAGGCACTCCAATCAGGCTGTCAATGACCTCTCGTAATACTTAGCAATCCTAGGAAGGTAAGTAGCATTAGGTAAAATAATTCCTGAACATAAAAACAAATATGGACAAAGAACTTTAGAACACATGATTAATAGTTGTATAAATATGTTACCCGCTGAAATAAAAAAATCTGTTTTAAAACTAAACCATTAATGAACACATTAAGAACTGGGCTAGCTGAAAGAAGCTATTTGTATTAGAAATAAGGCACTATTATTTTATTTATGATTTATTGCTTTCGTTTATGCTATTATTTTATTCATTTTTTTAATATGTTGTTGCAGAATATTTCTTGATAAATATTTATGTTTTAAGATTGTTACACATGTTTTTTATGTTTTTATTTAATGTTGTTTTTTTTTTAATGTTTTTATTTTACATATTTTGTAACCTTGTCTGTAAATTTTATGTTTTAAACAACAAGCTCCCGTTAGACAAACTACAAAAAAGGAGTTTATCGGGACTTTTTTGAATTGTATTTTTTTCTCTTGTAAAAATTAAATAAAAAAATAAATGTTCGAAAATATACTATTTTTTGTGGAGGTCATTGACCCTATTCTGCATAAGAAAAAAATTACTAGCTTTTTCTAACCTACGATGATATCTTCAGGTGGCGCGGTTAACGTCAAATTTACAAAAAAACTAATATTTTACTTGTTAGAGCTCTTCACCAGTGCAATTCAAGTAACTTTTATTTTTATTATTTATGGTTGCACGTGTTGGACTATTGTTTCTCGCTCTTGATTTCCGTTAAAACAAATATTGGAAAATGTCTTCGACGTGAAGTGCACGACACTTAAAGCAAGAAGAGATTTATCGTGCCCTATATTTTTGGTGAACCAAAACGTATAAAACACATCATGTTACTGACTTATTGTGATATTATAAAGTACTGTTTATTGACGAAAAACGATTTATTACTCTTAAATAACGAAAAAAGTCTTTCGATTAGAGAAGTTTGTGAAGTATTAGCAAGGGATATAGAAAAAAGTGTGGAGTAATGCTTCTATCGATCTCTAGAACAATACAAGACTAATTCAACTAATTGAATTTTATAATAAACTAGCTGATGTGTACCCGGCCTTGCTCGGGATTTTTCACTTGTGATTAGGGTGTCATGATTTATTTGACAGCGAAAGTAACTATCTCCAAATAAAGAAACATTCATTTGAATATTTTATTTCATTCCAAACGTTTATTTCTTCAAAACATATCTAAATCATAAATTTCATAAGTAGGTACCTACTCGAATTTTTCATTTTGAAAATATTCTTCCCGAAAAAATTTTCTTCTTTTGAATATTCAATCTGTGGCTAAACAGAGTGTTATAAATCTGTGGCCGAACCTAGGTAAAACACGGCGGGTTAATTTTTTTTCATACTAATTTTAAAACGTTACAGCAACAGTTTTATAAGAACAAACTGTGCTATTTTTAACGAAACCGGTCCAGTAAATTTCGAAAAAATCGAAGACAAACAAACACGCAAACTTACATTGATTTTTTATATATACGAGTATAGAGATAAAAGCGTTAAAAAATACATTCAGAATGTTTATATTTGAAAACTATAATGAAATTTGATAAACGCCGATTCTCGATGCGGTTCAGCTTTTTAACAAATTGTGACAAGCATAGCAACGTGACTACGATACTTAATAGTTGATCATAATTTTATGTTGATTAATGGGAACCGTTCAAATACCAAAACCTCAGAATAGCGCTGATCGTCAATGTGATGTTCACCAAATGTGATAAGAGTTTGAAACAAAGAAACCTCTTAAGTGAATTTCTAACTGAGCAGCTGTTGAGACGATATTTAACCTCAACACTGTTCAAATGCAAAACTAAGGTCTTCCCAACGCAACTCACGAACAAATTTTCAATCTAATTTGGATACCGATTCAACTGGATTAAAGGTCCGATTAACAAAAAATGATTATAAAAAGTGTCAACAAAGTCAAAAAGCGTCAGCAAAATGTTAACGCTATTTGATTAGCGATCTATTTTTAGCGATTCAAATATTGACAAAGATTTATTTAACTCTTTACAATCGATAAAGATATATGTATGCATGTTTTAAATAAAATTTAAAAAAAAGAATCTAACGTATTGTATTTATTATAAGCCACATGTTGGCTTATTTTTCACGGGGAGAAACGTTGAATGTCAAATGTACGAAGCGTTTGCAACATTTTCAGAAGTTAAGTTTACGTCTTATTTTAACACAGACGGCCTACATGGGCGAGGGGTAAGGCTCTCGACTACGAATCGGAAGGTCGCAGGTTCAAATCACGGCGTGCAGAAGTAAATTTTATTTAATTAATTTGTGCTGTTTCACAAATAATTCATTTATAAATAATATATAGTATATTTGCGCACGTTTCAGAGTGGAAGACACTCTCAGTATCCTCTGGTGAAAGGCCACCATTTAGCGCCCTTGAGATGATTTTTCACAAAAACGGCGCTATACAAATCATCAAATTATTATTATTATTATTATTTAGAATTGAAACGTTGATTGAAATGGCTTTTAGCCGTGTTTGGTGACCAGATCTGAATAGCCAGGTATTTTCTCTACCTTCCCCTTCTCCTTCCCCTCCCCAATACCTTCAGCCTCACAAAATTCCCTAATTGGAGATTCCATAGTCTCACTGGCTCCAGATCATTGAGAGCAGTTGGGACTCTTATACAAATAAAAAGGATATATAAATAAAAATATACATTTGTAAAATATTAAATGTTGGCTCATAATAAATACAATATTAAATTCTCTACGTTAATTTAACATTGAATGTTTTTATTTCGATGTTATTTTATTGTCCATGAAAGTAGGCGCGGGCACCCTAGGATACTCAAAGATAAAAAAAAATGCCCGGAAACAGGCGAAAAGATCGTTGCTCAAAATTCGCTTGGCTGATCGGTGCCTCAGATTGATTAATCGAAAAATCGGAAATAACCGTTTTAAGACAATTATTAAATATATATATTAATAACAAAACTGCGTGTGCATTTTTTAAAATTAATATAACAAATGTTTTCTTAATGAACAATCTTGTAGTACTCAACTTTGATTCTTACCAGCATTGTCAAGTTAAAACTTTACAATGTTCCTTCTTTATTATGCCTTCTTATTCGTTCTTTACCGGTCCCCGAAGGGTAGTTGTTTTGCGGCTCAGTTAGCCTTATATTTCCACGAACGCCTTATCCTGCATCTCGATTCTATATGAGTCTGTGGCTTTTGGAATGTATTATCCTTGCATTAGCATAAGGTAATTTTTATTTTGAAATATATTTCCACAGAACGAAACGCATCCGTAGAAGTTTAATTCTGTCTGAGTTTTGTTATTAAATCAAACATTAAAAACTTTTGTTTGGTGGATTATTATGACTTTTTTTACGGATTTTCGCAAAATAGTTTTATTCATTATCTTTTGAATATCTTATTGTTAAAAAAATATAATTCTTGTTTTTCGAAGGGTGTTAGGTACTTTTTTTTTATTTATATTTAAAAAAAATTAAATTCAAAAAAGTATACAATTAAAATAAAAAAAGAAGAGTAGGTACAGAAAAGCTCACATGTTTTACACAGTAAAATTTATACAGGTAAATAATATAAAGAAGGGTGTCCCGGGAGGCGTTGTTTATTTTGTAAACAAATCTACAATTTTATTCTGAGCTTGCTGAAAATTTTCACACTTGACCTTCCACACCAGTGGAAAGAGTCTACATAAGATTTCAAAAAACTTCCCCCATCCCTGTTTCCCACCCCTCAAAGCAGAATTTTGATACTTCTTGATGAAATTTTATTTTTTTTTTATATGTATTTATTTCTTGCTAAAGCAATCCCGATGAGTTTCAAAACTCATTTTAGGACGGGAGGAATTTACAATACATAAGTAAGAGATAGTACATACAATTTTACATTGACAGCAAAATATCAAAAATAGAAGTTTCACATACAGACAGAAATAATTTTATAAGGCCAAGTTAAATAGAACAACACACAAGAGAAAACATATAAGGGAACAACAAAATATACAAATATGGATTTACTGATTTTCGTTTTTAAATATCCTTAAAAAGTATTCCTTTATACCATCATTTTGGGATTTTTTATTTTTCTGGATGGTTTTGTACATATCTGGAAGCGAATTATAAAGTGTGTAGGTAATGTAGTTTAAAGATTTTATTCCATATTTTGTAGTGTGTGTTTGAGGAATGCGGATTTTATTGTTATTTCGAGTATTGTGGTTGTGGATGTCTCGATTGTAAAGTGGGTTGACGTTAGTGTGAGTTGATTGTTGAGTAATTTGTAGGATGGTGCTGGTGATTTCATACTTAGGAAGGATCGTGATTGGAAGGATACCGGAAACTGAGTAGATGTCCCTGACATGAGTGTCCCATGGAAGTTCAAAAACATTTCTGAGGGCTCGGTTTTGAACCACCTGCAGATCAGCAATCAATTTCTTCGAGGCAAAGCCCCAGATACAGCAGAGATAGGAAATGTGTGAATGTACCATGGCGTAATATACTGCAGTAAGTAACGGAATGGGTAGTAATCCTTGAAGTCTATATAGCACACCAGTTATGGGGGTAATTTTCTCCTTTACATGATTTATGTGGAGATCCCACGAGAGTTGAGAATCTACTATAAGGCCCAAATATTTTGTGGTCGTTTTCTTTTCGAGGCAGTTGTCACCAATTTTGATATCGAGGCTGGAATTTTTCTTGTTGCCGAATAGTAAATAATGCGTTTTTTTTACGTTATGGGTCAGTTTATTTATTCTCAACCAGGTTGTGAGATGGGAAACATCGGCATTCATTTCCATTTCGAGTTCCGCTAGGTTTTTTTTGTTATAAAAATTACAGTATCGTCCGCATAAAGTTGAAGAGTTCCTTTAATGCCCCACTTTGTTATGTCATTAACATATATTAGAAATAGCAACGGTCCAAGAATTGATCCCTGTGGCACTCCACATGTTATTTCACCCAATTCACTCATTTCTCCACCCAGTTCTGAGTTCCCAGTTCCCATTTTGCACACTCGACGTTCAAAATGAGAGGAAAACGACTGGGTAGTGGTAGGGGTAACGCAACACAAGATCAAAACTTTCCTCCAAACCATTCATCACCCTGGGTAACGCCGGGTACTTTAGCTCAGTGGTCCACAACCCACGGGCCGCGAGGGGCCTGCTTAAAAAATTGTCAAAAAACCAGGCGAATCTAGCATGCCTGCGAAAGAAGAAAATCAACTGCTGGATAAAGCTAAGAATGCAAACAATCTAAACATGATATAAACGCTTAAATTAGAATATGTAACTATTGTGTGAAGAAATAGCTCTTTAACTGTTGGATTTTCACATGCACAAGTCTAAGGGTCTTCAGTCACCCTTTTCTTGAATGTATTTTGATAAAAGGATTGAGACTTCTACGCATTAAACATTTCTTTTTTTCAAACACTACATACTCTTGATTTTTTAAAATTATATATTTAATTATATTTTCAAAGCAGACGGGGTTCAAACTTTTTTTAAATCATTTTAGCTGAGTATTTTGGCCTCGAATCCAAAATTAAGTTTTGTATGAAACAGGCCGCCCAGCCGTTCATCTTAAAACCTAAATAATAAAACCTAATAGAAAATATGACTGCAGAACACAACTTTAATATGTTGCAGGTATATCGTAATATTACTTAAGTCTTTAAGGGCAATTGAGACGCCCCCCAAAATTTAAACATGTAGTTAAAAAGAAAATCTTCGCTTATAAGTTGGTAAGAATATTAAGGCCTCGGCATAATGGGCAATATGAATTATGGAAGGTGCTAGAACATGAACCTATGTATTATTAATGAGGTTTCGTGTAGAATTTACGTACTAACTGACTGACGTAACGCATTAATTTAGCTTTATAGGCGAACTTTAGAAGAAGTGGGATTAGCCAAAGCTTTGCGCCCTCTTTTATGCTAAAGTTAGAAACGTAATTAATTTCATATTTATAAGGGATAGCCTAAGATTGCGGAAGTAATTCGAGAGATACTTTTCAAAACGTTCATTCGGTATTAGGTAAGCTCTCTAGTAAGACCGGTGGTTGGCTAATTTCTATAGCGCCGGTTTTATGAAATAATAATACAAAACGGTTGCTAATATTTCATCTATTTACAAAAACTGAAGAAACCTCAAATACTCAGGCAAAGATACATAACATATAAAATTACAAAAACTCACTACAATGATGCATAATTAACGCGCAAGAAAATTACCGTCGAAAATCCATTGCCATAATTATTGCTCGAATATTTGAACGCGCGATACTGGATCAGGTCCGACCCCACCTAGCAACTAGCTATAATCAGATGGAATTTAAAAAAAGAGTGCTCTACCAACACAGCGGTATTTAGTATGAAAAGAACCTTGGAATACTACAAAGAGAAGAACCACAACGTATGCCTGTTTCTAGAATAGTAAGGCCTTCGACAGAGTTTCCCATCCTTTATTATGGGCTCAACTCAAGAAATAAGGGATTCCATCAAAGATCGTACAGATTCTCGACACCGGTAGCAAGAAAACCTTGGAAAATTGAAAGACGGACTGTTCAAACCCTTTTACTTTAAAAGTGGGGTCAGACAGGGAGGTTGCATATCTCCGGTATTGTTCAACATATACATGAATGAACTCACCCACAGGCTAAACAATGCTGGAATAGGCTACCATATCGTAGGACAGTGTGCCAATAATGTGAGTTATGCAGATGATATGGTTTTGATGGCACCGTCGATAAGGGGGTTACGTATCCTCCTACACGTCGGTGGAGAGTTCGCACACGAAACAAACATGCTGTATAATCCAAAAAAAAACAGCACTATAGATTAAATATAAACAGTCCTAAAAGCATTACACCAGCTTTCTTCAATGGCGTGCTTCTGAAGATGGTAGAAGTCAAATATTTGGTACACGTCATTGCTAGTAAGTTGATGGATAACAATGATATCGACAGGCAAAGACGAGCACTCAGTGTAAATTCAAAAATACTCAGTAGAACGTGTTGGCTTTGCAGTCCACTCGTGAAAAAGACGCTATGTCTTAAGTTCTGTACAACTCTTTATAAATGCGAGCTCTGAGCGAACTTCAAGAAAGGTAGCATGGAAAAATTTCGCGTGTAATACAATAACGCCTACCGCGCGTTGTTCGTTCTTTCCAGATACAGTGCCTCAAACATGCTCACGGAAGGGCGAAATCCTGGCTTTGGAGCCTCATAATAAGCCGGGTGGCAGAATTTAGGGAGAGGGTAAACAAATACGGAAATGTCCTCATCATTGAATCGCGCCAGATTCCAGCATAAAAGCAAGATGGAGAAATATATTAGCTCCATCAATCTCAAGTACATTAATTCACTAACGTCTTTCTCTTTACATTTCCATTTTTTATGAACATATATTATCTATGTTATTTGTATATATTTTATGGGATGTGTGGGACTACACTAACCTCTCCACATTCCGGAATAAATAAATAATTATTATTATAATACAAATAGAAGCAAAAGATACAAAGAGAGACAAGTGATACAAAACATAATTAGACCAATCATTATTACATATGTTTAAGTAATAGCAAGACAATTTTTCTGAATCTGTACAAATTATCGACAAAATGTCTAAATTGCACTCTATCTTAGTACATTATAGTCGACACATTCCTTTAAATTTTACTTTCTAATGGTAATTTAAATTATTCAAATAGTAATTTTGTGGAGTATCATTTTTTGTACAGTACTTACTGGATTCAGGCTCGGATTGACCCCCAATTAATGTTGACGTATTGTAAAGTGGACTGAATTAGTGAGTAAATATTAAATACAAGTATTCAATTGAAAAAAGATCTTATTCTTATAAAAATGCATGTTATTTTTGTAATCTTTGTAACAACTTGACAGATTTGGTCCTTCCACTTAAGGTTTAAGATCATTAAAATTGTTATTGCATCTCGTGAACTAAGCGATTTTCTGAATCCGAACTGGTTATTGTGTAATATTTTATTACTTTCTAGAAATTTTTCCAGTTGTTTTATGACAATTTTCTCAAAAATTTTGAGTACGATAGAGATAAGAGACATAGGTATATACGAAATGATTTTTAGTAGGTTTTCCTTTCCATGGATATCTGATATAATTGTTTATTTATAAATTGAAAGAAACGATCCCTTAAGCAAACTTAGATGTACGAGTATCAAGTGTTATTATTATTAGAGGTTTTATTAGAAGTTTCATTGATTTTAGTAACATTGTAGGTAATATTTTAGAATTCCAGAAATGAACCAACTATACCATATTTTCTATTATTTTCAGTATTTCGTTTTCAGTCGTTGGTTTAAAATTTGATAATAATTTTTTTTAATTTTGAATTTTTTCGTTTTTTTTATTTTTTCGATTTTTTCCAACGTTAGCCAAAAATGAATAAAATGCGTAATCAAATTGTTTGGATCATCATTTACATCTCTTCTTTTATTATTTTAATTTAAATGAAAAATGTTTTTATTTTAAGTTACTTTATTTTATTTATATATATTTCTGCATTCGACCGGTTTCGGTTGGACTCAACCTTCTTCAGGAATGTACACATATAAACCAGGAGGTAAAGATGAATTTTTAAAACATTTTTCATTTAAATTATAATGTCAAACAACAAAGTGATTGCTTCCTTCGATAAATTTTATTTGTTGTGTTCAATGAACGTTATTTATAGCTGATTTATATTTATATTTGTTCAAATATGATCTAAACTGAATGGGGTGAGTACGTTAATTTCTCGGGTGTTTTTGTTTACGCAATATATAAAATTTTGTTCCGCCATGCAATTGAAGTATTCGCTTTTTATATCCGTTTCTATGCTTTCATTAATATTAATATTAAAGTCTCCCGCAATTAAGGTTGGTAAAATATTTTGTAGTTCTGTAATAAATTAATAATGGTTCGAGCCGTGTGTTTTATATATAGGTCAAATATAAATCATCGAGGTTTCGTCTTTAATTTGAATTCTATGCAATTTGTAAGGTTCGGTTGGAGTTAACGATGCTAATTTGTTATGGATAAACATAACGATTCCAATATTTTTGTTACAATGTAATTATAATCCGAATTGTGAATGATTCAGTTAGTACCCACAATGCAGACCAGTTAATAATTAACTTATTTATACCGAGTGTAAATTCATCAAATTTGAGTTGTATTCTACGAATATTTAAATGCGTTATGAATATACCTTCAAAAATGTTGGTAATTATTTCATTACATTTTTCCGTGGCTTCACACTCGTGTTCTTTTATCTTGTATATATTTTCAAATTGTTTTTTTATAAAATCATCCATCGATATAATATATTCTAATGCAATTCATTTGATATGTTTGTTGAGATTTTTGGATCAATTTATATCGTTGGATTCGTAAAAATATTGAAGAAGTGCAAAAATTGAATTGGACTGTATTTTTGTTTAAGATTTCCTTTACACTAAAGGAATTTGAAATATTTTCAATTGTTACTAGAATTACGAATATTTAGAAAATTAAAAGGTCAAAAGAATTACAATGAGGAGGAGACTTAAAAAATAATAAAAAATGAAAAATAAAGATTTGAAAAAACTAAAAGATATTTGAGGCTTGAAGTGAAGGAGTTAAAGTAATTAAAATGGGTAAAATATTGAAAAGAATTGACAGAACTAAAACAGATCAGCGAATTAAAATAATTACAAGGATTAAGATATATAAATGAATGAACAAAGTTAAAATAATTTAAAAATTCAAATAATTAACATACGTTAAAATATCGAGATCTATTAAAATAATCAAAAGAAATTTAGTATGTAAAATAGGATCTTCGATATAATGGTTCGATGCGCGTAATATTTGACAACAATCATTATTTAACGTAACTATTATTATACGCATATAAATAAACAAAATGTAAAAAAAAGATTTATTACTGATTTTGAACGCAGGTTTCTGTTGATTATTGTGGCGTTTATTTTTTTAATACTTTTTTATTTATTTTGTGACAGTTCCTTCCAAAATCATTTGTCCAATCCAATCCAAATATATCAATATGGTTATGTTTAAGGTGTTGCCATTTTTTTAACAAGTACCATGCCAAAATATTATTTCTTCCTTAATTGGAACTATAATCTGCCAATTTGTATGAAATCATAGGTACAAAAATAATGATCGTGTAAAGCAGAGATATCGGTATGGTAATAAATATCGTATAAAGGAAGCTAGATCAAAACCCATAGCTACGGACCCACTCCGCTACTCAGATGTATTTATTATAATATATCGGATCAGATATTTAAGGCACTGGTTGGGTGTTTTATTTATTTTAATAATAATAATAGTACTTTATTTCAGAAGACATGCAGGGGTAGTGCAATGCAATATAACTTTTATTTAAAAAAGAAAGACAAATATTTCCTGTTTACGAAAAACCTGACAATATTTGAAAATCTCCTACTAGCATCACAGTAAGCGGAAGATGTTGCTTGTGTCGTAATGGAGGACTTAGCCAGCTGAGGAATTGAACTCACGACGCCTGGATAAGATCCAAACGCGATGCCAACTCAGCCACTGACTGGTCAAATTGTATACATCGTATACATTGCATTTACTTGTTATTTTTGTTGTTGTTATACTTACTTGCATTTTTGTATTTGATACTTTTAATATTATAAGTTAACCTTCGCGGTCAATGTATTAATTTCATGCTTCAGATTCGCTGTATTATACCTAACTACATACATTTTTTTATTGTTTGCTCCATGCTTTGTATCTCAATGTTAAATAACAATTATATTAATGCACTTATTATATTAATACTAGTTATAATTATCTTGTTTATGAAAATACTGTTACGCTTACATAATGTTTATTACTATTCTGTGTAAAAGCCCAGTAGGGCGTTACTAAATTAAATAAATAAATACGTTCAATAAAAAAGAAAAAAAAAAGAAAAAACAAAGAAAAAGAAAAAGAAAAAGAAAAAGAAAAAGAAAAAGAAAAAGAAAAAGAAAAAGAAAAAGAAAAAGAAAAAGAAAAAGAAAAAGAAAAAGAAAAAGAAAAAGAAAAAGAAAAATAAAAAGAAAAAGAAAAAGAAAAAGAAACAGAAAAAGAAAAAGAAAGAAAAACAAAAGAACAACTTTTTTTTTTAAAATGTCGCTTCAAAATATCACTTTGAAGAGCCATAATTATAAAATCAAATTAAAAATAAGAATTACTTAATAAATTAATTAAATGGTATACTTTGTATTCACCACTTTAATAATAAAAAGATATCTACATGTTTCGAAAGCGATGCTTTCTTCATCAGGAGTAATACTAAATATAATATTGAATATAGAATACAATAGACAAAATTATAAACAAAACATATTTCTTTTTTAATTTCTAATATTATTTGTTAATCAATGTTTGATAATACTTTTTTACAAAATTTTTGATTAATCTCTTACCTACTTTAAACAACCTACTTACCAATAGTTTGAAGAAATTGTAACAATTACTTTCTTTAAACAACTGTTTTTAATATGGAAATAAATATATTTTTTGTTTAAACCACTATTTAATATATGAAGGTCAACATGTTTCCGAAGAAAAACTTCCCTTTGTATTTTGTCTATTCTCACGTTATTATTTTACTGATAATTTTTTGTCTATTATTTCACAGAATACTGTGTATCCTGATGAAGGAAGCTTTGCTTCCAACACATGTTGAGACTTACATATTAAATGTTAATTTAAAAAAAACATATCTTATTCATTTTATATAATAAAAATATATATATTAATACAAAATGAAAAACATTTATGGTGGATATCGGACGGTCTACCGTCCCCGGGGGGCCATCAGGTGGGAATTCATCCAGGCAGCCATGGCAGTAATGATGGCATTCTTAAATTGAACTTTGTACTAAAAGCTATCTATGCTTTCCCATTTTAAAAGAAAGTTTGTCATTGAATTCAAATCCACGTGTCAAGGCGTCTGGCTCAGGCCAAAGGCTGTACTCTCGGCATCATCTGCTCAAAAGCCTCTCCAAAAACATACATCAAAGGTCTGCGCTCATTTCACAATCCGGAAGCGAGTATCTCCCCAATTATGGGGCCAACGCGAGGGCTTAATTTTCAATTTAACTTTCGACACACGGCGAAAGCAGCTCTGTTTGGCATAAACTTTCGGCAGTCGCTGGTCGGCACATGTGCAAAGTGAGAAGTGTCCCCGCCGAATGGAAATTCACATACAAATTGTCACAAAATATCGCAAATTGTCGCAAACTGTCGCAAGTTATAGACGGTAGCGGGTTCATGTCGAGTGCTGACGCAATCTGTCTGAAGCAGATTTCATCTGCCTGCAACACAACCACCCATATTATACATACAAATAAACACATTACCTGATCATTTCTATGTATTCCGTGCTTACTAGAGAAAAACAGCTGCGTTTATTTTTCGCGCTGGGAGTTATGTTATGTATGTAGCAGGATTACATATATCCGTTGGTGTTAATAATATCGTCGTACGGCGTCTTTGTTTGCGAAAGAAATGCAGAGATCTCCCAAAGATGAAATATGTGCTTTATGATTCTTTGAAGCGTTTAATTGAATCGTAAAATTAATTATTTTTTTTTATTAATGGTTAATTTATTATTTCACTTTTTCTACAACTCTCTTCTTTATTATTAAGTTGTCTTTTCTTGTTTATGATATTATTTGTATATATTATGTATTTACACACTCTGTGGAACGTGCATGATTACACTAACATCTCCACATCCCGGAAAAAATATTTTCTTGTTTTGTTTATATTATTTTATTTATTTGAACCGCAGGCTTCGGATAGGTGAGAGATGCTAATGATTGGTACAAAGGGAAAAAAAGTGCAGTCTTTTGTGCTAGGCTGAACCTAAGAAGGTTCATGAAGAATGTGGGTCGGTAGCCAAGTATTAAAATTAAATTATTTAATATGCATTCATCAAACTCCAGAGAAAATAGACTTGTCATAGTTGAAACATAAACAAACATGCTTTCTTTAACAATGATCTAGTTTCTACCAATTGTATATATTTTTTTAACACCATTAAGAAATATGTCTAAATAAATATATTAAAAGAAATATCTGGTTTAACGTAAGCTATAACGCTCGGTTGTAACATCATTTCTAGAGTGGAAGATACTCTTAGTATCGCCCTGGTGAAAGACCACCATTCAGAATTCAAACGTTGCTTTAAGCCGTGTTTGGTGACCAGGTCTGAATGGCCAGGTATTTCCCCACCTTCCTCTTCCTCTTCTCCTTCCCCTCCCCAATGCCATAATCCTCACAATATTCCCCAATTAGGGATGTCATAGTCTCACTGGCTGCAGATGGTTGGGAGCAGTTAGGATTCTTCTGCAGTATTCATATAAAATAAAATAAAGTTACCCAATAAACGTCACCTGAATTCAGTGGTAATATAGAATACCAATTTAGTGAATGTTGAGATGATGAAAGAGATTGGAGAGGGGATTTTGGAAGGGAAAAGGAGAGTAACTTAACTGGCTATTTAGGTATTATCACTAAATATAAAAAAAAAACACATTTCGATTGGATAAAGTCAATTGAAGATTCTTTTTAATTAAAAAAAAAAAAAAGTTTTCTAGCAAAGCGAAATAAAAATACGAACTACACGTAGCGAGGGAAGAAAGTGTGTGCAAATATTATTTCACGCAAATGGCACAGCGCATTAATAATACACCACAGAAAAAGCGAAATAAATTACTTTTCCAGGAAAATGTCATCATAAAATTAGGGCTTCCCGTTGGATTTGTTGAAGAGCTTACATAACATTATTTTGTAAAAAATACTTATTTACCAAAAACATATCAAAGCAAAATTAAATTTAATTCTCTGGATACTTAGTAATTTAATTACCATTAATGATTAACGAATTTGAAGTGACAGACATGGATAGCTTTTGCGTATAGAAAACGTAACGAGTAACCACCCCTATATACATTTATCTAAGGACGATTCACATTAACTTATTAATTGTTTTTTTACGAACTCTCTTTCAATGGCATATTTAAAAACAAATTTACTTACATCGTCGATTTATAGGCAAAAGTAAAAAAATGCAATAAGATTAAAAAAAATCTTTTTCATAAAATTTCTTTAGAAATGTGAATATATTTATTTATTCCGAAATAAGTGAGATTTCAAATGAATTCAATCGAATATTTATAAAGGATAAAAAATCCCCTCATTGCCTCTAATGGATGTTTTTAGCCAGCCAAAAAAAATCGCCAAAAGACCAACATATCTTGGTCTTTTCTATATATATATATATGTACATATATTTCCCTAGGTCTGAAAGAATGTCATCACATCACTGCCCTGCTATGACTTAAAAATTTATAACAATGATTGTGCTAATTATATTATGTATCACTTGTGTCTCTATTTTTATCTTTTGTTTATATTGTATTATGTTTTATTAAGCGAGTTTTTGTAATTTTATGTTTTGTGGCAACAAGATAAACTTCGGCGATTCATTAAAACGTCTGTACCTAAATAATATATATTGCCATATCAACAGTTAAAAAAAGCAATGCGAGAATCACTTGCCAATGACAGCAAATTCTAGAAAAAAAGTAACATCTCCAATAATTATTAACTTATTTTAATGATTGATAAACTAAAGTTTTTAAGACCAGATTTTTGTGCATAGCGCAAAGGGTAACAATTATTTGTATAAAAAATAATTATTAGCCTGAAACACTCATCCAAATTGAAAAAACTTTCCGAGAAAAGATAAATGTCGCCGACAGGACTCGAACCTGCACCATTCTGATGAAACACTAGTATATATTGATTAACTTGGCGGGTTTGCGATAAGCCGACGTAGCTCAACGGTAGAGCTACGTCGATCTAGACTGGCAATCAGAAGGGTGCAGGTTCGAGTTCTGTCGGCGACATTTATCTTTTCTCGGAAAGTTTTTTCAATTTGGATGAGTGTTTCAGGCTAATAATTATTGTTTATAAAAATAATTATTTTAATGAGTTCGTAAAACACGACAATCACAGAAAAAAAATATGTTGATTTTTCCAAATACTATTATAAACAAATTTTGGATTCGGGTTCGCACGTCTCTCGCTGTAGTATGATTTTTTACGAACTGTTTCTTAGAACAGAAAATCCTATACGTGCGGGATTCATAACGCACGAATGGGATTAATTTCGCACGGTATTTGAATTGTGCGCTGTTTAAAGCATAGTAAAATTATGATGCAAGCTTATTTTCGTTTCTTATCTTTTTTATGGGAGTTCACTACACAAACTCTCTTTAGAGAAGCTCTTTTGGTCTTATTCGTTTATGAAATAAATGGATATTAAGTTTAGTGGATTTTATAAGGCCACTGTATTTCTACAACACGGTTATCAGAAAACATTACGAACACTTTTAAAAAGTACCTAAATAATTAATTAGGCACTCTTAAACATGTAAATCACTTTGTCACAACGAGTAAAAATCATTAATCATATATGGTAAGGTTTCTTATTACGGAAACAAATTATTAGCTCTAGTTTAACCTTCATTAATAATTTCCTAAATTATTCCAAAATGTTAATTAATTAATTAATCGAGAGTTATCGATTGTCGGAAAGACTCTAATGATAAATGTTTGAGTTTTTGTAAGGGGGACAGCCTCTTCCCTTGGAGAGGGGCTAAAATTTCAACGAGGGGTGATAAGATCAGGGAAAGGATTTGACGGTGTGGTTTTATTCAATGTCAACGATTGTGTAACTAATCCATCGATTCTTATGGGGAAGATTTGATGGTGATTTTAGACCACTCGTGCGGTACACATAATTAAAATGATAACTTATGTGAGAAGGTATGTAAATACCTACTTTAATATGGTATTTTTTTTTAAATTGCTGAGTGGTAGATACGTTCAGTATCGCCCTGGTTAAAAACCTCCATTCAGAATAGAAACGTTATTTAAAATGGCTTTAGCTATGTTTAGCGACCAGATCTGAATAGTCAGGTACTTCCCCACCTTCGTCTTCCCCATCTCCATCCCCTCTCCCCTTCAGCCTCACAACATACCCAATCGGGGATGCCATAGTCTCACCGGCTCCAGGCGGTTGGGAGCAGCTGGGACTCTTGTGCGGTACTCACATAAAAAAAAATATATTAATTATATTTCACCAAAAAAAAACAAAAAAAAGTCTAATTCACTGTGATATTTTTTTTCCTAATAGAGTCGAACATTTCTGGATAACGAATGATTACCTTTCGATTGCTCCCTCCTAATATTATTATAAGCGGGAAATGTTGCTTGCGTGATGATGGAGGACTAGCAAGGTCCGGTCAGTGGCTGAGTTGACACCGCGTCTAGGTCTCGTCCAGACGTCGTGAGTTCAATTCCTCGGTTGTCTAAATCCTCCATAACGACACAAACAATATCTTCTGCTTACTGTGATGGAAGTAGGAGAAATATTTTCCGATTATTCGGAGCCGGGGAATGTTTGTCTTTCTTTAAAAAAAAATTGAGTTCGTGATGCCTGAGTAGAAACTAGACGCCTTGGACCACTGGTCTATTTCATCAATACGTATTCATGAAATATACCTGCTATCTTATCCGGTTTCAATTCCGTGAACCAAAGAGCAGATTATGGTATTACAAACAAGAGAAGTTTTTTTTAAGAAACGTTTTTATTTATCCTACTATTTTCTTCACTCTAAAAGCACTGAAACTCTTTTTCTTCCCTTTTTTGTAAATACACCGGTACTAACTGCTCTAAAATGCCATCTCCGAAGCAATTGGGACTATAACATCCACAATTGGGGTATGTTTTAAAGCTAATGGGAGTTGCGAAGGATAGGAGATAGGGTAGAGAAAGGTTGGGTAATATTTGGCTAATTCAGAGCTGGTTACCAAAGAAGGCCTAATCCGTTTCTAGCAACGTTTCGATTCTTAATAGTGGTATTTCATCAGGGCGATATTCATAGTGTTCACCAGTCGCATTCTAGGATATTAGGTGAATACACGGACTCTATAGGAAGTACGTATTTTCGCACGCTTGCGAAGCATTGGAATACCTAATGAATTTCCTTTCAGAAGGCCAACGATGTTTCGGCGAGGGTGTATCGATGTTATAATATTAAACTCCCCATGGATATGACCACTGTTTGGCGGAGATGTATGAATAATTTCAGAACGGAGTGGTTATTATCTCAAATATTTTTGTACGAATAAAAGTTATATTATTTCATCTGAGGTAATTGTTTGCCTTCTTCTTCCTCTTTGGTATCTAAGATTTTACTCATAATTTGAAAATTTTAAAAATAATTTGAAAATTCTAAAGATTTCCATTTCCTAATTTCTGTTTTATATTCGCTAAATATCTAATCTTGAACGTTATAGCCGATCAAATCAAGTAAATATTGAGATGGTCACTAAAGGATTAAACCCAATAATTGTGGAAATGAAATATCCGAAAACCATAAAATCCTTATTATGTACCTATTTGTTACGAATCATGAGTATTAATGACCCATGACAACTAGTGTATATATTTTTATTGGCATACTACTTGAGCTGACCAACTTTAGCGAGTTGATTTTTGTATGAAAACGGCGCTGTAAACATCATCCAATCAATATTTTTTCATCAAATTGTTATGCTTCTTAGGTTTTCTGATACGGTGAATGCCTACATTTATATTAGATTGTTTTTATATTCATGAAAATAATCATTTATTACTAATTTCGTGGTCACCCTACGTAAAACGAAGCGAGAGGTGTTCTCGGGCTTTACATTGACTCCTCACGGTAGGGTGACCATTTCGCGACGACTATGCGGTTCCAAAGAGTTTACACGCTGAATGTTTCATGTAATACTCACACCTGAATTATGGTCAGCCCAACAGAAGGGTCCGCTGGGCCCGGGGCCTGGCTTTTATTTAAATATTGTTTTCTTATATTTCGCTAATGGAATACGAGAGTATGAGGATCTCCATTTCCATTTTCATTCTGTTTTTAGAGATTTTGTTTGTTGTGAGGTTTTCCTTAATCCTCCTCTTACTTGTACTGAAAATACAAGTGCCTACTCGAATTTCAAATAGAGGATAAATCAAACCAGAAAAATACATGCGCTTAGGTACCTACATGTTATTATTAAGTTTTATTACAATTTAAACCTTTTTTCATGGCGTAATTCTAATTTCTCACAAGTATTTTTCATGAGTCACATCACACCGCTCTATTATGACTAAATTTTCACCACGACGATAATCGAGCCCGTAACCTCCCGAATATCAAACAAATGGGTATACCAAAGAGGTTGATACTTAGTGTGGCCCCGGTTGAAAACGAAAATTCAGAATCAAAACGATGCTTTAAATGGTTTAGCCATTTTTGATGACCAGATGCAAAGAACCTTTGATGACTTTCCCACCTTCCTCTTCGCCTCACAGAATACCATTCCCACTGGCTCCATGCAGGTAGGATTCTTAATAATGTTAATAACATAGCATTTATATAGCCCAGTTTTGTGTTATTTCACTTCAAGTGTGTTTTACTGTAATAAACTTTAAAATAATGATTAACTCACTCCATTCTGTGGTATTCCTACAGTGCTCCTTTGATATTTTTTTCATACATTTTTAAAATATTACATACATTCTTACTTATTCTTAATATTACACCCAGAGTACTCCATAGGTACATATTCATTCAATAAAATTACAAAATATTATACAGTATAAACAAAGCGATAGAAAAATAACACATTCACAATGACAATGCAAAATAGCTATCGGGGGCTTGAAAAAATTGCATTTTACAATAATTTGAAGAGAAGTTAAAATTTATCGACTGTAGGATTTTTTAAATAATTTTTTTTAAAACCCGTTCAAATTCAGTCAATTTCTGGATATTAGTAAGAGCTGGAGAAGTTTATTCCAAATGAGCGGGCCATTTACACGAAAAGAGCGATCATGGTAGACGTCGATTTGACCTTGAAATGTCGATTAGACGATTAGTAGCATCTAGGTCAGCTGATCTCAGAGTAAGCTGTCTATCGCTTAAATCCTATCAGATACATAGTTCAGATATACTCGTATAGGCTGGCGCTATTCCTGCAATGCTTTGAAGGTCAGTAAGCAGATCCTGAACTCTATTCTTTCAGTGCATCGAAGCCAATGGAGGTGATTTCTTAGAAGTGGGGTTATATGCAAATATTTAGATTCACCAAACATCATTCTTGCCGCAACATTGAAGACTGGATTCTATAGAATTGTTTTTGAGGGAATCCAACATATGCACTATTACAATAGTCCATACATGAGACAACGAAGGAATTTGTGAGCAATTTTGCTCCAGCAGATGGAAAACATCTCCTCATGGATTTTATCTGCCTAAGATGGAAAAAGCCAGAACTCACAGATTCATGTGCAGTGTTCACATATATCAATAAGCTATTATAAAAAAATAAAGAAATAACATTATAATTAAAACTCATCTTGCCGCAGTTTGAAATTAAAACATAGTTTGAAATGACCAAAGTTAGATCAATAATAATTCATATCGCAAATACCTCTCCAATGTTCTATTTTCTTCAAAAATGTAATCAGTCACCGAATTCAATGGCGAGATCTCCGAATAAAAAATGACAAAATCGGAAGATCCCGAGGCTGATAAGCCATTAAATAAATGCGAGCTACAATGGTGTGCTGACGCCAACCCCGATGAGTGGTGATGAGGCATGAAACTGACGAAGAAAAGAGAAAAGTAGAAAATTCTGTAAATAAGATCCTTGAGCCGTATGTTTGTTAAACCATGATAATGAAAAGATTGCGCACTAATGATGTAATAATATTAATACTTTGATAATTTTGTAGGTACAGCGTCGTTTTTGTGAAAAATTATCTCAAGTTCGCTGTACACATTTTATTTCTAAAGTTCTATCGAATTATATATAAACACATACAGCATACTTACCTGGCAGGGCACTTCAGAAAAACACAGTTTGCTTAGAAAGTTTAAGCTTGGAGAAGATACGATTTTGCACGCAGGACACAATATTAAAAACATTGATCATTGCATGATTTTACAGATGCTATTTATCCTTCTTTACTATTGATATTACATTTATTACAAAATTAGTGGCAAAAGAATAGTAGGTATTTTATTTTTAATGTTTTTTTGTTCAATTTCGAGACTTGATTTAAAAAAGAAATAACCTTAAATTCTTTTAAATAGTTATTTACATTTAACCATTTAGTTATTTACAACTTTAGTACCTTAACGCATTTACGCATCTAGTGCGTGATATAATTTACATATTCCATTAGTGACTTCAGGTAAGTACTAACCGGATAGCCTAGCTATGCAATTTGGATATGAATTTCTATCATTTATGGATAATATGATTGCTTGAAAGGGAGAATTTTAAATTCAGCTCTGAAATCTGTCTTTGATCATTCTTAAATCATGTAGCAGTTTATTCCAGGCTTCAGTTCCTGACGTTTTGAAAGCACACTCACCGAACTTACTATTTGGTGTACGCTTTGGTTTGCTTCATGTACAAGATCAAGAGAGGAACGTTTAAATGGCAATCACGCTTGGAACGAATAGACTGGAGACGAATAGACTGGAGACGAATGGACTAGGAATGTCAGGAGAAAATGTGGAGTGAAACTAAATGATAGAAGAAGTCGGGGACGCCCTAAGAATATACAGCATTTATGATTGAGAATAAATAAAGAAATGTGAGACAAATTGTATTCCATATATGCTCGTGTGGGGCCACCCATCCCCCCGCCTACCCCTGCAAAAAATGACTAGTTAGTTAATTTCTTAAAAGTCGCGACAAAGCATTATTTGTTCCCCTTTTGTAGCTATCCCATATTATAATCACCACATTTACGATATCATCTAAGTAATTACCACTAATTACATCATCTTTCCTTTAAAATAAGCTGACTGTTTTTTTTTCATAATAAATTCAGGGAAATCCTCGAATAGATTTCCAATTATCACTTAATGATTTTGTTTCCTTTCCAAAAATCCGATTACTTCATAAAATGTACCATACATAATGTACCTATGTGGATTGAATATCCGGAACGATAAACTGTTTGTGTTCTAATGAAAAGAAAAAGAAAAACACGTATATTTTGGCATCCCCGGGAAACTCACCTTTCGCTGACTTATTACAGTTGTAAAAATTTACCGCTTTTTGTATTATTTATACATAGATATTCAATAAATTTAAGGTTCCGGGTTAAAATATGAAAAGGTTTGGATTGTACCCCAGGGAACCGGAAGATAGGGGAAGGGGACGGGGATATTTCCCCGAAAATCCGCCAAATAGGCTCGCTAGCATAGCACAAAGGGTCCTGTAGGTTTATGTATGCATTATGATTGCTATCCCAAACTTCCCATAAGAATTTATTCCAAGGGTTGAACAACATATAATAATGGATTTAACAACTTAGGTTTTGATTTTTCGAGCGATTGTTGGCGAATTCTTGCAGGTTTTTTGGGTGACTTAATCGAAAACACTCTTATTTGAGTTTTTGGAGCTAAATTTCATTCCCTGTTCTTCCTTTGACAAATCCAAGACGTATTATAAAGTATTCTTGAGGGATAATTACGCACCTATTCATAAATTATTATATGTTTAACCTTGGTGTTAAACAATAAATCTTAGATATTCGGAATAAGTTACGTGGCAAATAAGAAATATTTTGGAGAATATAATATTTTTATTTGTTGAAAAAAAAACAAAATTATGTACATATAGGTAGGTACCGAATGTACATAAATTCTAATTTTATTCAGTTGTGTGTGTGTGAAATTATTTAAATACTATTTTTTTATGGAAATAAATAATATTGCAGTTTGTCATTTTCCCATATCTTTTTTATCTACGGGCATCAATGTCACGCAATATTTACTCAGCTAGCTACAGCTGTTGAATTGAGATGTCATATTTTTTTAACTTGGCACTTTTACATAAGGGAACGTATCTTTATAAAATTATTGTGACGTGAATTTTGCTTGAATCATGACGATCAATGTTAAAAAAAATTTGATAAGAATTTATTAATCTGTATCCATCTATAGCCTGGTAATAAAACGTAGACATTTAATAAAGTAGAACAATATTTTTGCAATACCAAGTTGCCAACTATGTCTTTGAAAATTTGTTCATTAATTAATTTTTTTTTCTCATTTCAATTTGACAGTGCGTTTTAAAGAAACTATGCAGAAATTCGTAAATATTTTTTTTTCGAGTTTTTTTTCTATTCATATTTTTGTTTAGTGAAAATAATTTTGTTTTTATTTATTTATCTAACATCTAATACACAAATATTTATTTCCATACATGAATTACAAATATCGTCTTTTCCGTATAATTATTTTCCTTTCAAAACGTTAAAAAAGAAAAACAAAATCATCTCCGAATTTTTTAGTTTTACCGTTTGGTAAAACTAAAAAATATGCCAATTGTGCTTTTTTTAACTTACAACAATTTTCCTATGAGCCATCTTAGTGTTGACATTTAAAACGTGTTATACTATAGCAGCGCTCTCATTAACAGTGCTATGTCAGATTGTACCATTTTTTTATATACAAGATGTGAAATGAATAGTTTCATTGAACCATAAATTTCAGGTGAAAATATTCCAAGTTCCTTAAGAAACATATTTCCTGCTAATCAGCTGAAATATAAATAAAATCATTAAGTCATCGTAGAATCACCCTCATATCAGAACCGGTCTTAAAAATATACCCACTGCATTCGTGCATCGAGTAAATTAAAATTATTGTTAGGCCAATAAAATATAAAGAAATCCTAAACGTTAAGAGACTTTGAGACAATCTAAAAATTCCCTGGAAAAAATATTAAAAAACCAACCGGCGTGACCGCAGGATCCGACTACAGCCAGGAAATATGCCCCATGGGGTCAAATTTACACCCGTGGGGATAAAAATTCCCCCTGAGAGGGCAACAGGAGTCCCGATGGGGGCAGAATCAACCCCAAACACGGGAGAAAGGGTACCTCGGTGGGTTAAAATATTCCTCTGGGTGTGGGGTCTTCCTCGGTGGGGTGAAATATACCCCCGGGGTTGATAAATCGTTAACAGTAAGGCCCAGGGATGAGTTATTGGGCACCAGAGGTCAACGAGCGCGTTTTGTCTTGATCATTTTTCGAAAGGGTTGGATCAGAGATGTAAGAAATAGAGTGCAGTCCTTTTCTCAAACACATTTACCCTTTCATAGATAATTAAAAGAGCTGATAAGAATTTAGTAGTGCATCAACAGTATCAAAAATATCAAAAACCATAGTCCCAAAGTATCAATGTGTACCAAATAAGTATCATAAATAATTCATTTGTAGGTATATTCCAATTTGCTTGACTGTTTTATTTGTATTTCAGGGTGGATACCGGTAAGACGATCTCCGTGGTAGAGTGGTTACGATCCTTGGCTACGAATCCTGAGGTTGCGCGTTCAAATCCCGGTGTGCACAATTACATTTAATTTGATTAATTTGTGTTATTTCACAATTTATTCATTGAAAATAATATATTATATATTGCGACACGTTCTAGAGTGGTAGATACTTTTACTATCGCCCTGGGGAAAAACCACCATACAGAATTAAAACGTTAGGTGACCAGATCTTAATAACCAGGTACTTCCCTAGCCTCCTTTTTCCGACCTACCTCTTCCCTATCTCCTCCCCCTCTTCACTACCTTCAGCCTCCCAATATACACCAAACGGGGCATGCCATAGTCCCACTGATTTCAAACGGTTGGGAGGAGCTGGGATTCTTGTGTGGTATCATAAAAAATATATTTTTTAGATTTTTCTAGCAAAAATTTAGAATTCGAAAAAAAATATACATTGCAATTTTTTTTATACTGCGTTTCGTGAATAGAAAGTACTGAACTTCATCTCAAATTGGAAAAAAAATATTAGGTAAAATAATACATTTTTGCAGTGATATGCCAATAAAATAAAGAAAATAAATTAAACAAATTTATCATTTTTTTTTGCAGCGATGGATGTTTTTCATGTTGTCATAGTTTGGGATTAACAGCATGTTTCGTGAAATATGGCACTCCTCATTTTGATATACAAAAACTATTACCGGTCACCAATATAAGCGTGCTCCATGGTATCATCATGCTTCGGTAGGGTGGATGTGTGGAAACCATAGCATCAGGCGATATTTG
Organism: Halesus radiatus; assembly: GCA_022606495.2. Classification (NCBI taxonomy): domain Eukaryota; kingdom Metazoa; phylum Arthropoda; class Insecta; order Trichoptera; family Limnephilidae; genus Halesus; species Halesus radiatus. The sequence goes on along the minus strand of JAHDVE020001701.1, from coordinate 89,226 downwards.
AGATGCAGACGGGCCCCATAAATTCGGAACGTATTTCAACAGCTCAAATTTATTAAATTTGAGCATTTCTGGTTCTTCAGAGTGTGTGGGATAATGTCACCTATGTGAATGCTAACTGCATTGGGCCGAAACGATATTGGGTAAACACCAAGATTTACGAATGTATCCAACGATAGCTATGATGCTAGTAAGTAATGTGCGGTGTAAGGCGCCCAAGTAACGGTTAATGTCAGTTGTCAGTGTGTTTTACAAGATTGAAAATTTCAATTGAATTGCGATTGACGGGACTTTAATAGAGTCAATATTTTCACCAGTTGATCTGTGGACGTCTAAAAAAATAGTACATACAGTGTGCGAATATCGTCTTTTTAATTTACTCTACATAACTATGAACAATCGCGATATAATAAAATTATAAGTAAAACAATATCTGGATTGGCGATGAAATTGAGTTCCAAGGTGATAGATAGATCCGAACGATTGTCAATCGCACAGCGAAACGACCATTCCGAAACATCAATGGCGCTTGTCAATGCGCTCAATCAAAGCACCCATCATTCTTCCGTCAATGAGAAGTTGCAATTATCAATCGCTTCAATTGCCTCTATAAGAAAGAATTCGCAATAAATTGTCAATCACATCAATGAGGTAACTTCGCGTAAACATTGAGAATTGACATCGTCTCGGAGCACTTAAGCGCAGGCAACAAATACTTTTTTTCTTGAACAAATATCATAATATTCTCCATATATTGTTTTGAAATTTAATTTGTAGAAATCTATTTCAATTCAAAGTTTATTATTACTTTTAATAATAATTATCATTATTAGAAAATTTTGAAAAAAAATGATATTTACGAAATAGTTCTGCTAGGTAATCATTATTTGTTCGCAATCCGAAGGCTGCCAAACTGTCTGTCTGACAGCCACTGCAGTAAAAAAACTTAACCTTAGAAGACTAATCTCAATAGTTTCGACCAAGACTACGTGCATTTTATGCTGTTTCTCTATAACAAATTCGCCGTTTTTACTCGCGGCAGAATATTTGCCTGAATGCGATACGATTAAATTCACATTAAATGGATTGATATTATGTAATGATTAAAAACAGGTACCAACAGTGAATTTTACTTATTTTGTGGAAAAAAAAACACACGGAGCATCAACACTCTTACACATAATATTTGATGTAAGTAAATACGTTTAAATATATTTCTGCACAATTTCATGAAATATTTAGTTGTTGCAACTTACCCCTCGAAACCAGGAGAATTTGTCCGGCGCCGGACTGGCCTCCGCGTTGCAGAGGAGCTGGACGTCCCCGCCCTCCTTCAGGGTGCCTGGATCCTCGCTGGACCCCACGCTGATAGTCACTCGCGGTGGAACTGAAAAAATCAAAAGCGAGTGTTTTTTAATACATCAACTATTCACTTTGCGATTAAATGAAATTTATGTATTTTTTGTTATTTCACGTATATTGCCAACTGATCTTTTTCATGTAATTTTATGGGTTTAAAAGTAATATAAAGTCTATAAAAAAAGAAGAAAAAAATTAGCCCGATACGTGATCAAACATAACCTAATTAATAATTTTTTTGTAGATAAAAAAAAGAAAGGGAAAAAAGATTAATCAGATCAGGTTAGGTAAGTTTTCGTACTTGTAATGACTTCATACGTGTGTTATCTGGTCACTTATTTTATGTGCCGTTGATTTGTTATTTTCGAATTATCATCAATTTATGGAATGTATTGCATTGCACTACCTTCCGGAACAAATGATTATTATTATGTTTTAATTTGTAAGTGTGTTGCTATTCTTCATTTTGTTTTGTCAGATACGTAGTCATAGAAATGCCAGATATTCAGATAAAACTTTATTCATTGAAATGCTTTTTTCTTTAAAAAAACAAACAGGGAAAAAAAATACTGTCCATTCTTTGAAAAAACACATTTGATTTTTTTTAAATCTTAATATACAATCTACCCAGAATCGTGACCGTATTATTTCAGTGCTGTTTCGATTACCCAGTTCGAGCGATTTGCATATTATGCGGATTAAGTTTTCTCCTCAATTTTCTACTATGTTATTTTATTTTAATTTTCTGACACTGTTATTTTAATTTTCTGTTAATTTAATTTTCTGTGTTATTTTAAATGTTATTTTAATTTTCTAACACTATTTCAACTATTTTTTTTTATTCTTTGCCACTGAAAGCACGGGCGTTAATTATAGCATGTATTTGTCAATTTAATTGTTTATGTTAATTATAATGTTTCGTTTCTAGTCATGTCGAATATAATTCTCCAATATAGTCCCCTCACTATAAAATCCACTCCAATTCCATTGAAAAAGTTCAACATAAATTTCCAAGATACGTTAACTATAAACTAGGATTACTAGGATTACTGAAACTTTAAATTACAATTACTAATGAAAGAACTAAAATTATTAAAACTCTCGGATAAAAGATTTGTTCCTGATCATATATATATATATATATATGTGTTTTTTTTATTGTTAATGGCATTATAGACATCCCTGGTATAGTCGGTTTAATTACATTTAATATTCCAACTAGAAGTACCCATTCTATAATTTTATTCAATTGTAACGATAATTTCAGGACTGAGTCTTTCAAAAATTCGCTTGTACCTAGACTTCACGCAGAAGATAATACTTTTTCAGACATAGTAGATATGTTCAAATGTCAATACAAAAATACGATTATTGCATACATCCTCAACAATTAACAATAAGATATAAGTCTAGAGTATAAGTATCAGTAAATTTGAGGTGTGTTTTGTGTATTCGCTTCTGTTAGAAATTTGGAATGGTACTTACACGATATTATTGCTGAATTTGTTTTTTTTTTTTTGTAAAATATTAATTCTATACAGAGGGAACTTACACCCGCTAAGCCACTGCAAGTAGCTTGTCAGCAATAGTCTATTTCAACAATATTATATAATACAAATGTGGGGCAAAATTATGATATAAAGGCGCATGCATGTCGTCTGCAATTATTTTTTAAAGCAGTTTTTCTCGATCATCTCAAAATGTACGAAACGACACATAAGCTATATTATGAATGCAGCGACGATTTATAAGCTTGGATATAACGATTCTCAACATATTATGTAGGTAAAACTGCAAGAAATGTTAATACGAAGATGATCGAACATATGAGGAGGCTGAATGGCGTAGTAGTATTTCGCATTGCCACTAATTGATACAAATCACTCTTTCCAGAAATCATCTGGTACAGATGTACTTCATAGAAATTGGATTTTCCATGCCTAAGTAATTTAGATGCTGTAGAAATAAACAAATCAAAAAAAATAAGCAAAATCCATTTCCTAGCAATTAGATTTATTGAGAAGCCATATTATACGCATGTTCCCCTTCTGCTCCCCTACATCCACTCCTATCCACTATTTCTTGCCTTACCCCCACCATAGTTGATGCTCCTTCCCGCTATTCTATATTTCCTTGCACGAAGATGGTTCAGGTTGAACCGAAACCGGTTGGTTTACGTATTTGATAACGTGATGGCAAAAATATTTTTTATTCAAATTTAATTATGTTTATCCTCCATGTATTTGCTTCCTTTAAATGTTTAAATATGTATTCATTTTAATTATTAGGTCACTAGTTATAAGTCTATTATCGTTAGCTATAAGTCACAGATGTAAATAACTAGTTTTAAGTTTCAGTGACTTATAGCTAGTCTGAGTTGAAAGTCATGAAATATAATTCTAGTTATAAGCCACTAGTTATAAATCTTAGCTGTAGATTATTAGTTATAAGTGCAGGTTATAGGTTAAATAAATTAGTTGTAAGGTGCCCCTGGGGTGATTTTCTCACGTAAACGATCCTATATAAGTACTCCAAAAACAAAAATTGAGAAATAAAGATAAATATTCATTATAATTGAACCATTGCTAAATAGATTGTTTGAACACGAATAATAATGTCTTCTCAATATACGGATAAAAGAAGGGAACAAAAATGCCTTCGAATTGGTACATACCATATATGAAATATGATGTGTCCCGGGAAACGAGTTTCGCTTTTCTTAAAAAGATTTGAAAGCCCCCTTTTCGCCTTGTCTATTCCTGGAGGTTAATAAAACGCTATTAGCAAAATATTTTTCGCAAATTACTTTGTGGCTTGACATATTTATCAAATAAAATAACGCTTTGTTTTAATCCAATTTTTTTTTTATAAATAATACCAATCGATTTCGCTTATCTCACGCTTTATCAGGGTAAAACAAAGTAAGTTTTTGTTTTACTGAATAAAATATTTTTCACTAAATGAAATTCTGTACCCGTAAAATATGTGTTATGTTAATTTTCTTGGACGAAGTTTGTTGAAAGTCGGGATGGTCAAAAACATATACTTTTTGAAAAAGGTCGTTTGATTTAATGCAACAATTTTTTTAAGATTATTTGGACATTTACATAAAACTTCTGCGGGTGTGTATTTAAAAGTTTTTTTTAAATATTTTCTAAGCGATTTTTCACTTATTACTAATAGTCAATAAATCATTAAAATCACATTTCTAAATTTTCATACTTAGTCAAAGAATATTAAGTTAAGGTAGGTTTGTTATGCGAATCTAAGACCTTCTTATGAAAAATATTTATAAATTAATATTAATGTACACCATATTTCTTGTTCGAACTTATTCAAGTAAAAATGTTTATTTCAACGATTTTAATCTAAAGTTTTAAACAAACAACTCTATTGAAAATAAAATTTCCTTTATCACCCTGGGCAAACAATATTTTGCGACTAACGGGGAAATTTTTTTACGAAAAACTCAACTGATTTTTATGAAAAACAAAGAGAAGTAAACACCGATTTAAATTAAAAGATTGAAGGTCATCACTTCGAATGTATTTAGGTAGCAACCTATATATATATATATTTTTTTATGGAAGCAATCTTCATAACTTTCTGACATCCGTTAAAAATTCTCCTCGGCAAAAGAAAAGCAATAAAAGAAATCCAATTGGAATTCAATTTATATTTTCATGCTCGGAAGAGTGTCAGATTTGCGCAAAGGAAATAGTTTATGATTTTTTTATTCAAATGTAACAAACAGATACAATTCATCTATCAATACTTTCAAGTGTTTGATCAAAAATAAAGCCTTTGAAACGATTGCTAAGGCTTCCCCAATGATTAAGTGAAAGCTTTTGATACGAGTGGATACATTTTTTTACATACAGTATGGCATGAGGATGTATAAAAAAACTTTTATTTTTGTCGCTCTGCCTGACTCGGAAAATGTAAAAATGTAAAACATCACAGGGTACACATATTATTGGTTAGATAAAACAAGCATATTGTAAATTTATTTCACTTTTTCATTTGATGGATCTGACTTTAAAATATTTCATAATTAAAATTACACAGCTTCTTCTGTCTTGCCTATTAAGGCCTATGCAACTCTTTTTTAATTCGTAAAAACACAATGTCGATGATGAAATATAGAAAAAAAAAGCTTCGATATTTTCTCCTTTATACTATCGAGAAATCATATGCCATATTGTTAACATATTTTTGTTAAATGTATGAAGGTACGAGAAGAGTTTAATGGAAAATCAGCCTCTGGTTGTAAATGTCAAAAGATTTCTATTTATTTATTTTTCACAATGTAATATTTTTTAAAGGTGAATGTATTTATCACTTACTCATTTATCACCGCAAGGGCGCTTTAAAATAAATTATATAACCTAATGGTTAGACTTATAACTAATACCTCACAGCAAAAAATATTACTAATGTCTTACAAGTAAGATTTATAACTGTTGTCTTACAACGAAGACTTATAACTAGCAACTAATTACCGAGATTTATAAATGGTGACTTACATGTATGACTTATAGCTAGTGAGTTACAACTAATAACTATAGCTAGTAACTTACAATTTAGACTTAAGTAAATCTACTGACACCTAAACTACTTAATAGAAATATGGGAAAACATAAATATTACATACTTAAACGATTTATAAATAATACAGAATGAAGTTATAAAAAAAAAATCAATTATAACCCAGACACCCCCACAAAAAACTTTACCAATAAATGAACTTGCTGAAAATCAGAAAACTGTATTACTACAATATATGCCTATTAATCTACAAAATGCAAAATGGACATATACACACATACACAGCATTTATAAAAACATCACAAATACACGAACACTACACAAAACAATATAATAAATTGTCTACGAATGCAGTAAGGACTGAAAGCGGTAAAAGAAACATAGGCCATGAGGGTGTATATATATATACACACTCTCCTTCCCGATAGCCTGAAAACGGAGAATCGAGCATTAAAAAAAAACTTTTCAATCTCAATATAAGTTAGCAAAATAACAATGTATAATAGGAATAATATGTAACATATGAATAATATGTAGGGTATATAAATAGTTTAATTTAATATTAAGTAATATGTACACAATTAATATAATATGTATATATTGTATATAGTTAAGTTAAACAAGTGAAATAATTATGTATTTCTTTTATCTTAATAAATTATAAATAAAAAAAACTTAAAACTAACACATTTATGACCAAGTACATATTTTACACACAGTCCTGCGCAGTGATAAAATATATAGTTAAAAAAAGAAATACGAGCAGAGGACATTAATGGAAAAATCTAAAGCGTCTATGGTAAGTCTCCTCTGTCTCTTGCTTTAAATTTTGATAAAAAATACAAATCATAATCAAGGTTTTTAAATAAAATTTTGTCTGGGAAACTTTATGTATTTTGTGGTATGTTAAGCATTTGAAAAAGTAATCATGGCACACAAAAAATATCATATTGAACGTCAAAACAATAAAATCTCTCGAATCAATCTGGAATTTTAAAGAACGACTGATATTAAAATAAAAATGAAGACAGACATGTTTTTCGCGATATCCTCTCATATTTTGTAAAACAGGGCGGTTACAGTTGAATAATTTGATCGTAGCACTCTTTCGATTAATTGATATTAATTAAGAAATATCAAAACTCATTTCCGCTGTTCCAAAAAAAAATTTCAAAATAAAGTCGTGTACTCCTATAAAATAGAATCTATAAAAAAATTCAATCACAGCACCTATAAAGAAAGTGCTGCAGGCGATTGTTTTTGTAGACGTAAGGTCAAGATAATAAATTTATGTTAACAAATTTTATTTTGCAAAGTGTCTCACGGACCTCTTCATCATCACTACTTTTCATCTACACAGTTTCAGAAGATTGTAAACAATGTATTTGTGAAAGAAATGTAAGAACCTTACAAATGCGCCCTTGAGGTGATTTTCCGAATAAGCGGCGCTATAGAAGTAATCCAATTATTATTATTATTATTAAATATTATTACTTCCGGGATGCATTATTGAATAATGCTAACAACAAATACGGATTGTTAAGGAGCGGTGAAAAACAACACGATAAATGTGATATAATAAGTTATTCATGGAATTCGATGTTCGTGAGTTATTTCGTTGTAATTAAAACCGGTGATCATTAATATTTTAATCCGCAGACAGTATCTGTGGCCATTGACAGATAATGATGAACGGGATTAACAACTAGTTTGATTGGCAAAATTACGCTTTCGGGAGTACCACCTGCCTTTCATAAATAAATAATTAATTAGGTAGTAAAACATAGAAACAATTAGTTTCAGAACTGAAAAATGGCTAATCACCAGCCGTCGAATGGTTTAATTTGAAAGTGTTCATGAAATAATCCTGGAAAAACCTTAATAAAAATTTTATTATTGTTTTGATTTAAAGTCGGCATATATTATTATTCTTTAATTACGGATATATAGGTACTGTAATAAAATTTATTTAATTTTGCACGTTATTGACGCGACCGGGATCATATCGCAGAGATATTTCGATAATGTTTTATAAGTTTAGCAAAATGGACAAAACCCCAGAATGAACTTTACAATGATCCGCTTGGTTGTCCGAACAAAACGTCTTGAAGATATAAATTATCTAAACATGAAAACTTTAACATTCAACTTTTTTTACATCATGAGCTATGAAGATTACAAATGTCTATTTAATTTTCAAGAAATAAAACAGCTGCTTACTTTTATACATTTTAGTTGTTTTTAAAAAAATTGCGAATATTGTGTTTAATAATAACAATAATAATAAATGCTTATTTCGGTCCCGCACATTCCAAACAAAATATACATACAATAGTTTCAGAAATATTCAAAATATATACAAATGCTTAAAAAAATAAAATAATAATAAGGTGAATGATAAGTAACACATAAAACAAAAATTGAAATAAAAAAAAATAAAAAAAATTAGTTCATCAAAATGAAGCCTTTAAGGTGCTGCGGCATTTAAATTGTGAGGGGCCAGTATCTTTCACCAGTATGCGTCGATGCTGGAGGATGGACTGAGGCGAGCGTCCATGATGAGGTTTTTTCCCCTCCGCTATTTATTCTTTCCCTCATTCCAGCCACCCTGGATCTTATAAGAGCTGCAAAACCGGAAACTCGCCCCTCCGTAAACATACTGGATGCGCTGCAGTATCTGGGGAGTCCAAACATTATGCGGAAGTGCAAATTCATGTGTGGACGGAAATTTTTAAGATCTCCCGGTCACGGTAAGATAAAAAGATTTAGATTTCCGGAATATTTTTAACGCGCAACATATTTTCTATCATGAGCTACGGAGCTTTGAAATATCCATACAAGTGTTACGAAAAAAGTATGAGTTATGAGTTGTTTACTCCATATTTTTCAATTATGAATAATTGAAATAAGAAGCCGGAAATGGAGTTTTCACCTTTTGTCGAAATTGGTTTGTATATTTTCGTCACCTAATATTTCCACATCCCACTAGGATGGATGTTAAGCAAGAAATTTTATCACTCTTCCAATAATGATAAGATATGTAGAGATTCAACGTTGCGGATTCAGAATCCAGACTGAATCATCTGACCTTATTACCATTCGCAACAAATAAAAAATACTCAATTCTCATAGAATCTGAGAGTTAAGACAACTTATCAATGGAAGAGCTGAGTAAAGAAGAAGAGGATTGTTGGAGAGGTGTGACCAAATGCAAACACTGATGAAGTATTGGCTCATTAATCGGCAGTGGGAGGTCAGCTCAAGTGCTTTTACTGGCCATCGAGATCGTGGTCCCGGGTGGAAAATCGCATTGCTACTCTATAAGAGCTTCTAAGCATTTTAGTAGAAGTTGTGAGAATTCTACACAATAAGTATAAAAAACTGTTTTATATTTTATTAACGGTTTTCGTGCATTTTCATTTAGGAGTCTACTGAATACCTAATTAATAAGTTAGTCATTTCAATAAAACTCATTGATTTTTCTATATCACTCTTAAAGCCTTTTCTACACGCGATTTCGACGATTTTGGGAGGCACACATACAGAAACGATAAAAAAATGAATTGCATATGTTGCTAACTTTTCGTTTTATACACAGCACTTTACTTAATTTGTTAACTACATAACGAAACACAAGTTGTAGTTATTAGCCAGTGAGTAAATATTATTTTCTTAACACACGCGTCAATGGTGATCATTTGAATGCGATCGGAAGCTTTGTTCATGCGTGTAAACCATCCCAAGCCAAATAAATATTTCGTGGGAACACACCTTTTAAGTTAAGTTTTAGTAATTAGTAATTTTTAGACTAAAGGTATCTATTGAATTAGATCTTTACATCGTGTACCTTTGTCGATACGCGAAGTTGCCGTACATGCACAGGGATGGTAGGGGAACTATAGAACACGGCTGCTGCCTGTATAGCGCGCACCGGCTACCTGCCTACTTCCAATAAAATAAATGTTTAGATGCTCTACATGCCGTTACTTCAACATTTTTTCGAAATCTTGAATTTGAAAAGCTTAAAATATTCTAAATAGTTCAGGCTAATATAATTTCGAAAAAAATATATATTCATAGTATTTTATTTTTATTGAATTTATTAGAAATGTCCATATCATTGAGTAAATTTTAAATTAGTGCAGAATATTGCGGACATTAAATCTGGTAACATGTGAGATATTTTTAAAGAGTCGCCTGTAAAAAGAATTTCTCTTATAAAAATTATTGTTGGCTGTTATTATCTCTTCTATAAATGATTTTTTTGTGATATGTTTTTTGGTTGTTTCTTACTAAGTGGTTAATTATGTCACTTTTATATACATTATTTAAAGTTATTAGTATTAGAGCATAAATTGTTTTATAATAATTTTCGGTTCTTAAATAGACATTAATCGGTCAATGTATCGTTGGGTTGAAGGGAGAAAGTTTATGAGACAATGGATGAACTGAAGTAGAAAGTATAATTAACTCAGTATATATAGGTTTTCTATAAATATTAAAAATCCGCTTATTATTACATAACTATATTTACATTTAAGTCTAAAAAGTTTAATTTTTTTTCACTATGTTCTAGAGCATATTTTACATGTTGATGAAGGTTTGTAATGGCAGCGAGAAAACGGTCTGTTTGTTTTTACTACCTGACCAAATTACAAAAATATCATCAACGTAGCTATAAATTATCGTATTTGATAATTCATAGGGAAAGTGCACAATAGAATGCTTTCAAAATTGCTTCATTTATTTAAAACCAATTTTGTACAAATTAAATGTTATCCAGCTTATAAAAAATCTGTGAAATACTGTTAAATGTTAATAATTTTTGAAAATTTTTAATGATTTACAAAAAACCCAAAATCCCCAATGATACAAAAATAAAAAAACCTTCTGAAACAACGACTTTGATCAAATACAGGAAAATTAATAATATCAATGATTTGAAATAACTTTTAAATATTACGTATTTCCAGAGGCAGGAGCATGAAAGCCAAACGTTTGTTTGTAGGTGTTCATTAGAGCAATTAGTGAGAAATCGTTCAGATGGTTTAATTACGTGGGATTTTGAAATGATTCCAAATGAATGCAGTGAACACACACACACATACACTCGGTCCATACGAGTGCTGAAGTATCAATACACCCGATGAAGTGACTTTAATATAGCTGTACCATTTCTGTGAAGCTTCAGGCACCCTATGGGTGTTTGAGCTTTTCAAGAGCTTTCCGCCAGTCAATTCGCAGCGAAATATTGCATGGCAAGTGTTTGATTTACAATTTTACCCGCATAGCCGACGAATAGCAATTCTCAATGTTGAAAAGAAACAAGAGTTTGAGTTAGTAATTACTTTTATAAAACTGAGGATATTTAAAAAGATGACTGAGAATTTTTTATAAGAGATGTCGACACGACTACTTTATCTCGTACCTATTTTTAATGAACCGTCGAAGAAAATACGATCCTTTGCCATTAGGTTTTTGCAGTCAATATAATTTTATATTGAAGAGAAGGAGATCATGATGTTTAAATATTTAAAGAAAATATACAGTAACAATTAACAGTCTTATGAAAGCTTAGTATATAAACCAGCACCTATTTAAAAAAAATAATAATGATTTCTTCAATAAATTTGTAGTTACTTTGTGGCGTCATCATTAATAAATAAATAAGAATTACTTTGTTCATACCACTGTTTTTAATAAATAAATATCAACATTATACTAGTTGTCAGTATACTGTGTATCCCGATGAGGAAAGCTTTGCCTTCGAAACATGTTGATATTTATTTATTAAAAACAGTGGTATAAACAAAGTAATTTTTTATAATTTACTAATACTTGTTGTCTTTACACTCAATAATAATAATTTGATATTTTGTATAGTACCGCTTTTGTGAAAAAACACCTCAAGGACGCTGTATAAATATTGCTTTGCTAAGGTATATCTAATTATGTACAAACAGATACAGAAACATACTAATCTGGCAGATTACTCCAGATTAACACGTCGTATTATTCAGTTTTACCTTGAAAATATTTCATTTTGATATCCCAATATCAGAGAACATCGCACATCACACGATATTGCAGTTACTATTTTATTCTTATTTTTTATTATTTATTTAACATTAATTTTAATTATTATTTTTATAAACAATAATTATTAATCTAAAACACTAATCCAAATTGAAAAAACCTTCCGAGCAAAGATAAATGTCGCCGGCAGGACACGAACCCGCACCCTTCTAATGTCCGGTTAGATGCTCTACCGTTGAGCTACGTCGGCTTATCGCAAACCCGCCAAGTTAATCAATATATACTAGTGTTCCATTCAATAATTACTGTTTTTATTATATTTTATGTCCTGCCGGCGACATTTATCTTTGCTCGGAAGGTTTTTTCAATTTGGATGAGTGTTTTAGATTAATAATTATTGTTTATAAAAATAATAATTGTTACCCTTTTGCGCTATGCACAAAAATCTTGTCTTAAGTTTTTAAGAACTTTAGTTTATCAATTAATTAATTTTAAGTTTAATGGCAAAAGAAGAGTTGATATTTATTGGAAATAATATTTTTATTTAAAACTAAAGACTGAGAACAGATTTTTAAAATTACAGAAATAAACTGAAAAATTTTAGTCGGATTTAACTGAAGTAATCGATAATATTTATAAATTTTTTAAATTTATATAAATATAAATTTATACATTTTATAAATAGTTATTTATAATATCGCGAACTATGAAAAGCTTCAAACTTTTCTGTAAAAGACTTTAGGTGGGTACTACCCAAATAACTTTTCCATGTAAATTGGATCATGATAAAAATGTTTGCATCGTTGTGCATACGAGTATGACAAGAATTGGCCTCTGGACATTCGGGGTTTCGAAATTGCATTGCTACGTAGAATATTGTAATATAGTAACGAAACATATTGTAATATTAAACCTATTTTACAATTTAAATTTTATTTGTTTTAAGTTGTCAATTAAAATCTTCCATGCCAGTTTCAAGGGTGGTTTTTTTATTATTATTTTTTTTTTATCTAACTATCTGTACGTAAATTTAACATATTTACAGTCGTACAGTTCCGATCAACGTTATAAGCAAGCGATAGAGAAAGTAAACTTACAAGCAACACTGATGGTCCTCGTCTCTTCCATGACCCCTCCAGGAAACCAGGGGTTGGTGGCTCTGCAGGCGAGGTCCTTTCCGTCGTCTGCCGCTGACAGAATTAGGGTGGCTATGCTGGATGTGTTGTTGCCAGTTGTGGTGACCTGCTGATACCAAAAGAGGAAATTCAAATTATGCTGACAATATTATGTGGGATCTAGTTAATCGTTTCCGAGAAAAATATTAGCAATGCTGTTTTCCTGTCCTAAATCAAACATTATTGTTATTAAATAAACATGATTGTAGCTCGAGATAGATAGATCATCAAAAAACTTCAACTAAATAAGAGATCGAAGTATACTACCTTACTTAGTCATAGATAGATAATATTTCATTAGATCTCTTTTAAGAACATTTAAATTTTCAAATATGTTTTCCATTTATACTTGTGGCAACCACAAACCAAGTAAATGAGAACTTATTTTCTTTTGACAGCTTGATGGGTATTTAAAAATACCACAGCACATGATAGGAATATTTTTTTATCTGAAAATATCTTTGATCTAGAAATTCCAGGAAATAAAATCTATTATTTTTTCCAGCGCTCACTGTCGGGCGATTTTGACTGCTTGTGAAAATAGATGGTCAGCGCAGTCACTAATTTTGTCAATAATCAGCAGGCTGCTGCCTGCAGTCCGTAAAAACTCAGTTTGTTCGAAAAATAAAAATAAACTAAATACTTTATTATAATATTCTCACCGTGACAGGATGCGAACGGATGACCTCTCCATCTAGAAGCCAGGAGAGTCTCGCAGCGGGGTACGACCCCGTAGTCTCGCATCTCATTGCGTGCGGCTTGCCAGCGGACAGAAGGTCATTCGGGGTCACTATGTGAACCATGGCTGGCTTAACTGTAACAAAAAAAAAACTGAAGAATTTTACGATTTTATCAACCGATAAAGTTGATTCAATCCGCAAAGTCCTTGAGTTAAGATTGTTTAACAAAATTATTGAAAAGTGAACACCGCACAAAGTTCCAACTTCCGGAGCTACTACGACTATAATTAATAAATAGCATGCACAGGTAAGTGGGGAATATAGTATGATTAAAGAAAGGGGAAAGGTTGGGCAGGACCAGGCTATTCAGATCTGTTCACGAAATACGGCTTACGCTATTTAAAAAAAGGTTCCGAATCTTAATAGTAATCTTTCACAAGGGCGATGATGAGAGAATGTGCCACTCTGTAACATGTAGCATATATACCTACTAACTTACTAGCTTAACCGCTCCGCCATTAAGAGCGTGTGATCCATAATAATTGAAGTACGTAATCATCAGTAAATATGTCATTTTGTTAGTACGAATTCATTAAAATGCAAACGAAGCGAGTGTCTTTCTTTGCCCTTCATCAAGTTATTTAAATTTAAACAATACAACTCCGAGTAACAATACCTGTAAAAGTAACACTGAAGTATAAACAAGATATAACCGTCAAAGATAAAATTAACATTAATTTATCAAAAAGTTTTTGAGTAACGACTGCAGGTAGCTTCAGCCGGGCTTCATTTATGCCTGTTTCGAGTTTACAACTTTTAGGCTTCTCAAGGCTTTCCAGATTAAACTGAGATAGGGTAGGCACGGCCTACAGCCTCCCTTAGACTTTATTAACTTCATCTCATCGTGGACTATAGCTAATCGAGAGCAAAGTTGGGATATTATTAAAAAAATGCAAAAAAATAAGCGAAGGTGTACGTAATTCCGAACGAGGCGAGCCTTTTTCTTTACCCTTGTAATTAGTTTTCTCTCGAGTTGTGTCGGTGAGATACTGAGAAAATTTTCAGGATCTTTGGAATTTTATAAAACTTTTTCAAGAATAATATTATTTGAACATCTTATTTCTAATCTAATAATAGATGCAGTATTACAATAGGACTGAACGTTTGTGTAAGCATGTTGCGCCTAAAAAAAGTGTTTACGCAATCTGCGTATCAGATATATTAACATAGAAGCCCGAATGGCAGCAAAGCGGAGTTTTTGGTATTCTGGTTAGTTAGTAGGGTCTTTTCACTGTTTCTTTTTCTTATTTCGGAAAAAAAATTACGACAATAAGGGTAATTCAAAAGAAAAATTATCTTGACAATACATTTTCTATAACAAATTAAAATATGCCATTTTTGTTTTTCGCCAAAACGCTATGTTCGTTTATGAGCTTGCGGTAAGCACTAGGGGTAGTTCCGGGTACCAATGACAGCTACCCTAGCAGCCAATAGCCTGACCTACGTCATAGCCAAAATCGAACCGTGTACAAATTTGCAAATATGGATCGTTATTAAAATCAGTGACTATTAAAATGAAAACAATAAATTTAACTTATTAATTGCGACGATCGGAACAATAAAATAAAACTTTATAAAATTAATAAATTTTTAACAAAATTCCTTTGTGAAGATTCCAGATTATTACCTACCAACAAGTCAGTGATATTTTAAAATGCAAGATCAACAAAATGATTTAGAGGAATGACCTCATTTCAAACAGTTAATAATTTTAAGAGTACATAACAGTTGACTTGATTGAACTATGCATCTACGTGATAACCTAAGTTCTTACGGTGTTAAAAACTATAGTAGCGTAAGCACATAATGATGTTACCCCAAGTAATAGGCTTATGAACAATTCACTTGCACACGAAGCAAGTTTCAACACCAGTTTAAAGTTATGCGATGCGTGCGGTGCCTCCGTTAAGAGAAGTGTCACGTGTTAACCAGAAATTCCATTACTGAACAAACTACACAGAATGAGGAGATGAGGAGTATCGAGAAATCTCGCACAGGTAGTCGTGCTCACGAGAATTCTATTACTAAACAACTTCACTGATTGTTTACATATAAACCTTTCCGTATCGGTAATGGCAACCCATATTACCAAGCTTATATTATTATAGCTCCATAAGCTCATACTATTCCAGTGTTAAATTTGAGATAAACCTAAAAAAATTACTTGTATATATTTCTCACTAATAATATATTTTGTAACATGTGATGAAAGAAATAAAACAATTGTTTTCAATCATAACCATCAAAAAATTCATAGAAAGCCACGAAAAGTAGAACATTATCTTCTATTATGCAAAGAAGAATGTCCCGGGCGGGCGGTGTGTGTTTGTTTTGTATACGAATCTAGAGTTCTATTCCTAGCTTGGTGAAATTTTGCACACTTAACCTACAAAACAAGAGGAAAGTCATTATCTGCATGGGATTTCGAAAAACCATCTACCATCCCCCTTTCCCACCCTTAAAGCCAAATTTTGGTACTTCATTATGAAATTTTGCACCCGATGTTCAAAATAAGAAGATAATTACCGGGTAGGGGAGGGAGTAGGAGTTGGAGAAGAGATAGGAGTAGGGGTAGAGTTATGGATTGTAAAAATTTACTCCAAACTATTAATAACCCCGGGCAACATAAATAATTCAACTGAGGCGAAACATTCAACAATGGAATGAACTTTCATCATTATTTCAGGTTAAAACGTATAGTATATATAATCGTTAACATACAACGAAAAGTCATTTTGTTTTGGCAGATTGAGAGTGATGAGTTTTGCATGGATTCAGGCCCACAGTTTGGCAAATAAGGTATTTAAAAAAAATAAAATATATATATATATATATATATTCTATTAAATACACATTAAAAATAACTTGACTAGCGAATCTGCGAGCTTGTGTCCATGGAAAGGACTTGGGTCTTAGTATGCCGACGAAGAGGGATCTTGACTTGGCCACCTTTTGTTGTGTGCTCACATCAATAAATGTTAATATAAGTTCCCTTAGTTTCAAAAAAATTCTACTAGGAAATGTGTACATAGCGAAAGGAAGTTTCCACTGCGTTAACGGGAAGGTAAACATGTATTTAAAATACCAAACAACCCATGCACATAATGCTGAATATCTAGCAATCTTGCGTAGTCTTGTCTTCACGTTTCTGAAATTCCGTCAATTTTTCTGCATTGTGCATCTTATTTGAATATGTTTACTTTGAAAAGAGTTCACAGACAAGTTTTGAAGCGACGTATTCCTAATACCCTTGCTAAAGAGGTAAGGCTCCTCTTGTGGTTCGATGTTATGTACCCAGAGCTTCTGACAAAGCTGCGAAATTATTCATCTTCAGTAATTAATTAAACTTCTTTCATAATTTATCTGATAATTTTAATTTCGTTGCAGTGTGATTATATGATACTAAATTAAAAATCAAATGAATGAATTAAATAATGTACTTTGTATTCACCACTTTATTAATACGAAGATATCTACATATTTAGAAAGTAGTGCTGTCTTCATCAGGAGTAATTCATGATGAAAGCATCGCTTTCGAAACACGCAGATATCTTTATAGTAATAAAGTGCTGAATACCAAGTATATTATGTAATTATATTAATAATGACGCCACAAAGTGAAAAGCAATCATTTGAAGAAATTATAAATTTCAAATGATTTGAATCACCTGGATATTAAATGGAAGAGAAAGTGAATAACGAATCTCAAAGATTTAAAAAAGATATTTTGTTATTTAAGTAATAAAGATAATAACGACAATTTGAAGCCATGAGAATCATAATAAAATATCTGTATAATTATGTGTTTTGCCCCTATGTTACTATTGTAATTTGAATTTCATAAGAAAATATAACAAGTAAATAATGTAAGTAATGGATGATTCAACTTGTATTATTATTGCGGTGAATCTACCCCATACATATATCGAATAATCATCGAAACCAGGGATCCCATTAGTATGAAACAAACTCACATACCTACGAGAAAATGAAGTCAACATGCAGGTCTACGTATTTAGAGGCCTACCTTAAGAGGAACGTAATTTTAGTTTTGAGGCCAAAATACTCATCTAAACCTAATGTTCTTTTTTTGTTCATCAAAAAATATAGTAAATATCTAGTACGGATTAGAAGTAATTTAACAATTATTTGGGGGCTAACGGTGATGTAAAAAAAAAGTTTTACCTCGCCTACTTTGAAAATATAAAATAAAATTTAAATAAAAAATGTTTTTGTTTTAAGCCACTTTATTTTTATACATATTTATGCATTTGACCGGTTTCGGTTGGACTCAACCTTCTTCAGGAATGTACACATATAAACATATAAACTAGTTTCCAACCGAGTCCAACCGAAACCGGTCGAATGCATAAATATGTATAAAAATAAAATGGCTTAAAACAAAAACATTTTTATTTAAATTATAATGTCAAGCCACAAAGCGATTGCTTCCTTCGATAATATAAAATAAAAAAATAAAATAAAATATTTCTAAAATAAGCATAATGGTGGACATTAAATTAAATTAAAAACGACCAATTTACTTTGGAACACAAATTTTCCGTACATAATTTAAAATATCGATCCGAATAAAGATTTCTTTTTAAATGTTTTATTTTTGTATTTTTATTTACGAAATCATATTTACCTAGCAAATATGATTTTTTTTTAAATACAATAAACCCGCAAATAATTTTCTAAATTGCCTATAAAATTATGATTTTTTTTATGGTCTATACTTCATACTTTAAAACAAAAATAAATAAAATACTTCTTATGCGTACTAGATATTTACTAAACCTTTAATTAAAAAATTATGTCATTCTGTTTGGATGGGTATTTTGGCCTATGATACAAAATTAAGTTATGTATGAAACAGGCAACGCAGCCGTTCCTCTTAATTAAGAGAATTTATCTATTAATTCGAAATTCCCGGAGTTCTCAAAATTCGTTATTTTCTCACTTTTCAAAACAATATTATTAAAGTACCTTCCCATTTTTGTGGGTTACAACGTACGTACTATTACTGTAGTGTTGATTGGGAATAAGGTACATGGGGATTTTATGCGGGATTTTGATTGCGTTGGCACACGATGTAATTATCTTCCTTATACAATATTTTATTTTTTAAATCACTGTACTTACACAATATAAGTTGACTAAATTTATATATAAAACCATATAATTGCATGAAGGCCTTTGTATGGGGTACCGAGTACCCCAGTAAGGACATTTTTTTAATAATATTAAAACCTTTAAAAAATACCAGAACATCTGTGAACAAAACATCACAATGGAAACCATGTCAATAAAAATAATTAAATGTGAGTAATGTAAGAAAACTGCTTTGGACAGTTAGTACCTACTCATATATTATTCATGGTAGTACTCTCGAAATCATTTTTATAAATAATAGTACTCCCTGTCTAAAGAAGAGAATTTCTCAATTAGGGAGGTATTAATGAACAAAGAAACTAAATGATCTATACAATTTAAAAATATCAGTTTTTTGTAATTGTACACCTACAGTTATTATTTTGTAATTTTGTTATTTTATTTATGTTTAATAAATTTCTATTTTCTTTCTTATATATATATACAAAATATTATTCCTTACGATAGACTTGTAGCAACACTTCCTTGACCGTTGGCGAGGCCAGGCTGGACACCTCCGCCCTGCACTGGAGTCTCGCAGCGTACAGATGTCTGGTGACGGTGCCGATGAAGAGCTGACTGCTGACAGTTCCCGTGGGACTGGTGGGGTCCGAGATGCTATCTAGCAGCTCTTCGCCGTGCCACCAGCTCACTTTTGGGGGCGGCCGACCTAAAAAAATGTGGAATTTTTAGAAATTGGTTCTAAAAATAACAACAATAATAATAATAATAATAATAATAATACAAAGCTTTGATTGCGCAACAAGGAACAAATTCCGTTTTGTGACAGTCAAATTGACAAGTTTAGTTGATATTAAGTACCACTATACAAAAATGGAAGGGAAAGAAGGTAGTATTGACATGGTATGGTAATAATATTACTAGAAGAGGGATAATAATTAATTATAAAAAGATTATGTACTCGTATATGTTGTTGCTATGAGGAAAAATGCATTTAAAATTTAGTACTTAAAAAAAGTTAATATTATTGAGTAATATTGATAAGATTGAGTTACGTATCACTCTGCTTTATTAGCCGATGAAAAAGCTCAGATATGCAGTCCGAAGAGGATGCAGTAAATAGTTAGTAACATATTAAATATATTTTATTCAGTAAGTACAAAAAGGAACTTTAGTAAATTGTTTATAACCAAATGTTTGTCCTTTTTCCTTTCCTTGGTTAGGGTTTTTAATCCAGTTAAGTTATTTTCCCAGAGAGCCCAAATAATGTATCATAAATTCAGTCAACTAAATCAAACCATGAGATGGTAATAGTAATAAGGCCAAAGCGCCGCAGTGCTAGTTAGATAGAAAAGATGAAGGGTATTATACAATTCCTAGGATATTGTTATAAGCCCTAGATAGATAAAGATTATAAAATAATCCATAAATTATTTTTTTTTTAAATTAGAGTTTTTTTTTTCAAAGTATATTATGAATTTTTTGGTTTAGTGTAGAGTAATAATGAATTTCGTATGATGGTTTTATTTATAACTGTACATATCTATTAATCAGCATATATTCGTTTTTTACCTCCCTGGAGAAGAATTGATCAATTTATGGAGGACGTTTACATTTTTCATCTTCTATGTATTGGGTTTGATGTTGAATTTTGGTCCTAAGTATGAAAGTTGTCTTTGAGCAAGGGATGTCATGGTTTTTGTTGAAACTATTGGATTACTCCCTGAGTGTCTGGTGTCGTGATAATGGTCGATATATGGGAAGCAGTGACGTTGTTTATGTGCGTGTTATACAATTTTCTCCTGATAATGAAGACGATATTGGATGGTTTTAATCATTTCGTAATATATCGATGACCTCCGTGACAGTGAGATAATCTAGAGGTGGCAGATTTAAAATATGGATGCATGTAGAGCTCAAATAAAATATAACATCAGTTATTTGGATATTTTGGGATGTAAAATATTGTCCTAATCAAAGAACGTACTTCAAAATATAATCGTGGCTCAAGAAATGAAATTTATTGGCATGAGCTATGTTTGTTTAGTGGTCAAGTATTTCCCAAACATCATCAACCCCTTCTGATCCCTTCACCTAGGAATTACCATGTTATTCCCAAAATGAGGGACATTGTTTCACCGAATTCCTTCATTCTGTCATAATATTTCCCAAAAATGTGTGCCACAGTTTTCAATTACGAAAAAAATGAGTAGATGATTCGAATGAACTGATTTGCGTAAATTAACATTATTTTAATAAATCAAAAGTTTTTGAAAAAAACAATACTTCTTTTGTTCGTTCCATTGAAAGGCGAAGGTTTAAAAAAAAGTATTACCTCCAGAAACTTGGCAAGCTAAGTAGAGGTCATAACCTTCTCTGAAAGGGCCAGCTACTCCAGCAATTTCTCTTCCTTGTCCATCGAAAATTCTTGGTTCATTTGGCATCACTGTTAAAAAGAAAGCATATAGTTAAAAACAACTTCTTACAACATTCGACCAAAAGGGCAAATGAAAATTATTTTTTATAATTTTTCGAGTTCAATGATTAGGTTAAATTATGGTGAGGAGAATTTAAGAAAAACTGTTATTTTCAAAACATTTATTAATATTGATAGCAATTCAAACAAAACATTTTTTTTAAATTTTGCTTCAGATGGTGAATTTGAATTTATTTAAGATATAACTAAAAAAATTAAAAATGTTTTTTTTTAATGTTCTGGTAGGTAATTATTATTACACGTGATAGTGTGGGACGATGCTGTTGGGGATCGTTAAAATAAACTTATCTCTTTTACATACCAACTAATAACAGGTTAACTTTAAAGTTTCTTGTCGGAGAGTCGAAGAAATCCACCCTGCACCTGAAGACGCCCTCGTCCCCCAGCGAGACGCCCTTGATGGCCAGGTGCGCCGCCTGAGGCTTGCCCTCATCCAGAATGAAGTGGGTACGCGCGCCCAGGTCGTCGGTCGTGGCCCAGTGCACCAGGGGACCGCTTCGGAAGTCCAGACTGTAAAGAATAAATAAAAATAACATTAATATTAAGAAATGTTTTGTTGCAGCGTGGTTGTGCGGGGTGTTTGCATTGCAGAACCCGCAATATCGTTTAAATATTAAATTGTGTGCTGGTCGCCTTTGTTGCACAGATTCAAATAAACATTCAACATTATTGCCGAATCAGATTTATAAATATATTTTGATTTTGTTCTATGCTATCGATCTACAATTAATACCCCATTATTACGCCTGTATCAATATTATCATAAAGTATGTAAAAGCCCCTTAATGGCGTTCATAATAATAATAATAATAATAATCGGATGATTTTTATAGCGCCGTTTTTGTGAAAAATCACCTCAAGGGCGCTGTGTAATAAATAATAAATAAATTTCAAGTTTTTTTTTTTTTTTACAGTAACTCCACACAGGAGACCAAGGAGGAAATAATTTCCCTCAAGGCCTATATATCATCTTTGGGGATGCTGTGTGGAGGGTCTTTTAGAGGATAGGAAGGAGTGAACTTGGGTCTTGAAGAGACCCATGTTATAGGATGGAGGAAACACAGAGGCCGGCAGATCATTCCACAGCCGAGCTGTTGAACACAAGAACGAGTCGTAGAAGCGACCCGTTCTCATGTGACAAATGTCAACCGTGTGCAAATGTTGGGCGCGCGTTTGGCGTGTTTCCCGACTATGCACCGGTGCCGAAGGGATCAATGACGCTAGTTCCTCGGAGCATCTTCCATTAAAATACCGGTAGAACAAGGACAGCATTCCCACCCGACGTCTGTGCTCCAAAGATTGCAACCCATTTGTTAAAATAGGCGAATCTATCAAACGGACCGCCCGTTTCTGCACAGAGTCAAGGTTTTTTTTCAGATATTTTGGGACTCCCGACCAGAGGTGGCTGCCAAATTCTACAATGGGGCGCACTTGCGATTTGTACAGGGTCAGCAGTTGTGTACTATTAAAGTATCTGCGGGCTCTGTACAATACGTAAGTTAATGCAATTATTACATAAATATAAAGAAAATTATTTTATAATTTCTTCAAACGTTCGGTATTCACTTTGTGGCGTCATTATTAATAATTTAATTAAAAAATATACTTTGTATTCACCACTTTATAAATATACATTGATATCAAATATAAAATTATTTTATTCAATACTAGCTGATGTGTACCCGGCCTTGACAGGGATTTTTTTTTTAATAAAGTTATGAAGTTATAAATTATTGCTTGTAATTGGGGTTCCATAATTGATTTGACAGCAAAAGTAACTATCTCCAAATAAAGAAACATTCATTTGAATATTTTATTTTATACCAAGCGTTTATTTTTTCAAAATATGTCTAAACCATAAAGTAACCATAACCATAAAGACCTCTACTCGTGATTTCATTTTGAAAATATTCTACCAAAAAAAACCTTCTTATAATAATATGTGGCTAACCAGAGTGTTATATCTATGGGCTAACCTAAATAACACATGGCAGTTTTAATGTTTTCCATACTAATTTAAAAACTTTATAGCAACAGTTTTACATATTGGGTTTCAATCAAACTACTTTCTAAACCTTCCCGGCACTAATAAAAACAAACTGTGCTATTTTGAGCAAAACCGTTGAAGTAATTTTCGAGAAAATCGAGGACAAAGAAACAAACAAACTTACATTGATTTTTTTACATATAAAAGTTGCCAGGTGACTAGTACACCTTCCTAAAGTTAGGGGAAGTAAGGTGGAAGAAGGCTAGCTGTGTCTGTTACGGCTTTATGACGTATATTCACAAATGAGGGATATTGCTAAAAATATATGTGAAAAATTTATCAGTTTTCTGATTCTGATCGCATCGCGTCGCACTAAAAATGTATCGTTTTAAAATTATTATGAATGATGATGATGGTATTATGATGAGGGTGCCGCTACTGGTAACTGCGCGATCGCGAACGTTTTCTCAACTATGAGCGATATAGCAGTGGGATTGAAAACTTTCGGACCTCCTCTTTCAATTGCTATGTAGATCATTCACATATAATTCAGGAAATATAGCGGTACGAAATTTATTCCATCATTTTGAATAACCCTACGTGTAGTCACAAGTATATTTATAGTCATAAACAGATTTTATTGTGCCGTGGTCATTTATTTATTCTCCATAGTTTACTGCTCACCTCATAGAAATTCCCTGAGAAAGCGTCAATCCCCGGTGATAATTCCAGGATTACGCTGACGTATGATCTCATTTCATATCCCGGAGAGCAGAAGTCACGGCGGATTGGGGATTACTCACGGGATCCGGAGCAAGTGTGAGGCGAGTCCTTTCGGCGAGGAATTTACGCCTGCAACGAATAAAGCCGTAATTTGCATCCAGTGCTCTGCGTCTCCGGAGGTGGGAGAGAAAATTATACGGTGAATGTTATCTTATACGAGGAGAGGAATTTTCTTACTTTTATGGCTTTCAGGTGGTTTAAAGTGAACTTCATGATACGTTAAAGCTACAATTTTATTCGATGACATCTTGTTATTTATATATTTATTAGATTAGGAAATATTCTTAAGTTATATAATTAAAAAAAAGTTCATTCCGTTCCAATAATTTAGTTTATAGAATTATTGCGTGGGGAATTGCATTTAAAAAAAAACTATAAGTCTCGTAAAGGTGGTTCGAAGACTTATTATTAAAATAATACTGAAAAAACTATCTAGATTCCTATTACTTACACTGTACACAATTTTCCATGATTCAAAAATTGAAGACATCTATAAAAAAGACTAAATATTGCAAATATTCAAACACAACATGTTAAAACAATCAAAACTAAATTCATAAAAGGCATTAATATAATAACCCAATTCCTTTCTTTTCCACACAAAAAAACACGTAATAATATTTCCAAAGGGATAAAAATTTTTAATAATCTTCTTGAAAATGTTAAAAAACTTACAGATTCACTTATTATTAAAAAATAAATTAAAATCTTTATTCAAAAACTGAACTCCGTCAATTCAAAGCATATTTATATCTTATCATTATAGCAATTTATATACATAATTCAAGTATATTATCAACTCCCACAACTTTCTAAAATATATACTATATCATTCTGTATAAAACGGTATTATGTCTAAAACTGTAACAATACACTATATTTATAAAGATAAATAAATATACATACCATGTGTTTTCGAAAAAAAAAATATATTTTCAAATGGATACAAAATTTTAACGGTATTATGTGACTACATATTCAACGATTAAACTTAAACGAACTTGTCGGATTTGGGCTGTAACTATAAGTGGTAAAACTCAAGATTTTCTGAGATAATTGCGGTATGCCTCGAGATCTAATGAAAAATGGATGTCGTTCTTCATCTACCGGCACTTTCAATTTCATTAAATTGTCCTGTAATTTTACCCAGAATATAAATTTGAATACCGATGGAAATTTCTAAGCTCATCAAAAAATTATTTCTAAAACCCGACGGTGTTATAAGTTCAAATTTATTGAAGCGCTTCTAGTAGTAAAACGTTGGAAAATGTACTCTTGACTCCTAGAATATTTATCATAAAATAGTATTATGCATTATTTACTAAAATTAGTATTTTCTCATAACTCAAAATGGCAAAATCGCACAGTTGATGCATAGATTAGAATGGTTATGCAGCTCTTTTTCATAGCCTGAATCCCCAGGTGGGTTGTGCAGTGTGCACGTCGACTACGCTCCCGCGCTTGGGTTACCTCGGATCGTCTCCTTGAGATTGTAGGGCAAATATTGGAACAATAATATATCTGATATAAAATATTGCTGTAGGAATATTAAAGCAAATCAAAACCGAGAGCGGATGCTGTAAGCTTACCCATTAGAACAAATTCCACAGACCTCAGAGTTTAAAACATTCCAATACTTACTGTATTATTATCATCAAAATTCCCCTTCTGACTTCTGAAGAAATGCCTGTTATGGCAAAAATTGTTGGTCGGATCAAAGATATCTAAGTATTTTCTCATCTTTAAGTCACCATCCAAGCGTAGGTATTTGAAGTTTAGTACAATAACATTTCTATAAAACGATTGGTGAAATATATATTTTTATATATGGAAATGGGTTGTGAGAGGTAGAGTAGCACCATCACGATTGCTAAAGTTACACAATTCTAGTTATTATTCCGTATATCCATATTTCCATGAACGAAACGATATAAAGAAATAAAAGTAAAGTGGGGGTATGCGAGCCAGGTAGGTGTGCATACCATTAGCATGCATGCTAGGTGCACTCGCTGCACGTAGCAAATTCCAATTTTCAGTTGCCACTTTCTGGCAAATTTAGTATACAGCCTTCTTCAGCGCAATGCCGTGGAGTACAAACGGCGTCGATTCAAATTACTTTTTCATTTTCCAAAAAACTTTGCATCAGTCCTTAAATTAACTGCAATGTGTATATTTTAACTCATGTTATAAATTGTTAGAGTTTTGTAAAGAAAAAACCGAAAAAACCGACCATATAAAAAAATTATATTTAGTTAATGGTTTTAGATAAATAGTTTCTATAAATGTTTATTTCTAACTAACTAACTAACCATCACGCCGTTTCCAAGCAGGGGTAGGCAGAGAGGACGGATCGCCAAACAACTCGATCTTGGCATACAATTCTTGCTTCATTCACACTCATACATCCTCTCATACATTCTCTTCTATCATTCCGACTTCTGACCTAGCCCGACTAAAGTATTTGATTCACTTGATCGTGACATGACTTCCTCGGTCGTCCCCGTCTTCTTCTTCCGTTCACATTCGCGGCATATATTCTTCTTACACTCCTTTCTTCGTTCATTCGCTCTACATGCCTAAAACATTTAAGCGTCCCTTCCTTAATCTTACTCATTACGCTTACATCATCAGCCTTGCATTCTTAACGAATCTCAATATTTTTCACACGATCATACATGGTTTTACCACACATTCGCCTCAGAGATCTCATTTCTACGGCATTCAGTTTACTTTCATCATTCGGCTGGCAATTCCATGCCTCACTGCCGTACATCAGGGTTGGTATCAGCACTCCATTGTGGACTGATGGCTGTGACTTCGCTTCTTTGGTCAACTTTTTGTTAGCACTTATTTCAATAAACTTATATCAGATTTGAGGCCCGTTTCCCCAAAATGGTGTATTTTCCTTTGAGTTACGTACTTATGAGGTTTTTCCAGTTCAATTCAATTAAAGAAGTGGTTATATTGTTTCTACCACGTAGGTATTTAGATGGATGGATGCGCCATACGGCGCGTTGGCGTTCCACAAGTTAAGTAAGAAAATTTTAAAAAAATATTTAATTACTTTAAAGATTTATATTAAATTAATAGAAAATCAAGCTTATTTTTTTTACAAGATGACATCGTTAAACCTTATACTAAATTGAAGAAAATAGAGTGGTTTAAGAACGGGAATTATTTACGTTCTCTATGAAATAAACGCAGGCATTCAGAGGTTGTGTAATTACTTTAAAATAACATTTACCATAACCAAGCTCAATAAATTAAGAGTAATAATAATTATAAAAGCATCAGCGCACGGAGCTTTGTCCACTTTTGGAAAGCTTTTTATCATCCAAGTAAGTGCAAATGCGCGGCAAATTAAATACCGCCTTGCATAACTCGTACATGTAGGTATGTAAAACTTACTACTTACCCCCGTGAATTTTAAAAATATCAATTGTACATACAAGTATATGCTTTAATGTGTTCTTTGAAATAATATATTTATTGAACAACCCAACTAGTTTATATTGAACTAAAATCAACTAGATCCCGGTGGATAACCACAATCATATTAATTTATTTCATGAACCCACTTTAAATCTTAAGTTAATGAGATATTTTAACTACGCATTTAAGCAATTTTCAGACTATTTAAAGCGGCGATGGTGTAAACATAAAAACATAAAAATGTCTAAAAAAAAAAAAAAGAAATAATAAAAAATGTTTTTTAAATATAGCTTTTAGAACCAATAAACAATAGGAACAAGCCTAAAAAACTCAAAAAGTAAAAATCCTAATAATATTGAGTAATTACTCTAAGCTCGGGGGTTAGTCATACAGATGTTAGCATTACACGTAATATTAGTCCCTGTGTACATTGTGACAAACATACTAACAAAATAATGGTTCGGTTCTTGGGAAACTTCATTTTAGTTTGAATTTCTTTCACAAGGTGTCATACTACATGTTTTTAATAGTAAATAATATTTTTTAACGCCGATGGGACACCTACAGATCATTTAAAGAACTACTTTTTGGGGGGTGATGCCTAAATCGAAATTCCCGAGAGGTTAATGCAGGGCATTAATAATAGTGGCATATACAAATTAAAATGTGACCACGCCGACTGCAATGCTACCTATATAGGGCAGACGGGGAGGACTTTCTCAACTAGATTCAAAGAACATATACGATGTTATAAAAATAAAAGCACTTCTTCAAAATTCGCAGACCATCTCTTAGTAAATAATCACGTCCCGCTTGAAAACAACAAACCTAAACCCTTACATATAGAAAGAAAAGGTCTTAGATCAAATTTACTTGAACAATTAGAAATTAATAAACGAACGAATGATCCTAATATAACATTAATTAATAAAGTAAGGAAAATTACATATTCACCGCTTCTCAGAATGTTCACATTATCAAAACAATACAACACATTTAAATAAATCAATTAAGAAAACATTGTCAGTTAAATACGAGGAAGCACATTATAAATATGAAAACCTCACAGATTTCAGAATTTTAATTATTTTCTAACTAAATCGGTTTTAACGATAATAAATCATCATTATTTTTAAAAACCCGTCCAAATTAGAATGGGGTGGGTAAATAAAATCATGTAAATAATTCGTCACAATGTGGATTAACCGCAGTTTAATATGGTCTTAAACGCCAAAAGAGCTGTCACAATAATAAAAAAAAAAATACTTTCAGAACTTAATAATAACATTAGTAAATTTGATTTACATTAAATAAGAAAAAAAATAAAATGGCCTTGTCTAGCCAAAACTGAATGTGAAAAATTGATGATTTAATTACGAATCTAAAAGTTTTTTTTTGCATACCTTCAATTTTTTATAGCGTTTTCATTTGAATAACAATAAAAATCAACTTTGCACGCCTTTACTGGTTTTACATACACATTAGAACACAAACATTATGTCAGTAAAACAATTATACTCTAAAACAATAGTACTTTACGTTCATAAATACAAAAAAAATAAGAAACAACAACAGTCGCATATATTAGAAACACTAGATCTCACAGGCAAAAACACCTACAACAAGGAACCACAAACACAACATTTGGACAAAAAACTTCAAATATTATGGTACTAAATTCTACAACAAAATCCCACTATTCTTTAAAATTCATAACAACCATAATAATTTAAAAATCAAATAAAATACTGGATACGTTACATAGGGAGATCTGAAATAGAAAATATATTAACACCAAAAATAGACTTACACCGAAACTACGCAACCGCACTTAAAACACCTCACCTTATAATTTTTTTATTTTTTTTATCAATTTAATATAATGTAACTTCATATTTTGTAAATTATATCCTCAGAACGGAAATCTCAGTGAGAATATCATTATTTGTTATTTTGTTTTAAACCAAAAAGAAGATAATAAAACATTTTTATTATTATTATTATTATATAAAGTTAAAAACAGTTATTATATGGATTTTAATGGATACTAAAAGATGTACGGATATTGAAAATTTTGTTTGTACGTTTGCTAGTTCCTTGTTCCTCCTCTGTGTGTCAAGCTGTACAGCTGTCTACCTAGATTATTTTTTTTAAATCACTTAATGTTACTTCCTGAATACTTGTTTCTGCCTGAATCCTGACGGAAACCAGCAAGTCTTCAAGAGTAAATCGTTTTGTTTATCATAACTTTTCGGGTAAGCAGCAAAAGCAAGTAATAATTTGGCAAATTCTCTTAACACTTTCTCATATAAATAGACTTGTTTAGTTTCGTGGTCTTTTAATTTTTACGTAGAGTTAAAAATCATATCATAAATTTCCCACCTACTTACTTACAATTTTAC
The DNA here is from genome assembly GCA_022606495.2 of Halesus radiatus. Lineage (NCBI taxonomy): Eukaryota > Metazoa > Arthropoda > Insecta > Trichoptera > Limnephilidae > Halesus > Halesus radiatus. Next base: position 59,155 of record JAHDVE020001701.1, on the reverse strand, counting down.
ACCTACTACTCTTATTTTGAATTTCAAATGCGTGTTAACTTTCCGATTTACTTAATGCTGTAATAATATCTTCGAAAACGTTAAAACTATGCTAACTCTCGCAATACGTTCGCGTACGTTGTTCTGCCTCACTTTCGCGTCGCCCTCAACACTTCTCGAGTAGGATGTAGTACGTAAGCACAAGCAACTAGGAGTAGCTACTCAGGGCCGGTACGTACGAGTATCTTAGTACTCCAAGTACGTACTCATAACCGAGGAATACTTAAGTAAGGTAGGTACAGCAGTTCGCTTCACGGCCCCCATGAGAGCCCTGCCCCAATAAAAGTCTAACTTGTCGAGTATCATTTCCACTTGATAGTGAAGTTGATTCCACATGCCTAGTAAAGTTCGCGGAGGAAAACAATGTAGGGATTGGAAAAGAGACAATGTTAGAGTTATGTGCGGGTGGGAAGTGTATCACGACGAATCAAAACACAATCAATCATTTTCGTATGTATGAACATCGAACCAGGGAGGAGGAAGCGTATTTTATCGACTCATTCGTACCGTAATTCAAATCGAAGTAAAGCTGTTTATATTACTTTTTTAACTTTAGAAGCACGATATATGGCTGCATAACAAAGATCCATACAAAAATGTGGAAGGAAGATGTCCATTTGATCGATCCAGGCGAAGCTGGGAAAACAAGTGTAGACGCTTTGCGAGGATAGAGCAGGCCTGCAATATATTGCAGAAATTGATAGTTGAATAGGCAAAGAATGACGCACAATTCCATCTAGAAAAGGTTTTATTCAGCGGTATTAGATTCACTCGCTAACGTCATATTTTATTCTTAAATTGTACCATCTGTGCTTCCGTTTCTTAGTCCTGGTAATTACTCTTTCATGGCTCTCGTATTATTTTTTCTACTTTATACAATAAAAATAAAATAAAGAATTTCTCTCTTCTGTTCAGTTAAAAAGGCAATTCATTAAAAAAATTCTTGGTATACTTAATTTAAGGCATTATTTCAGGCTTTCTCAGTATCACAAATAATATGAAAAATATTAAATAAAAGATACGCAATAACATTGTCGTGTTGACATTAAAGACGAAGATAGACGAGGAAAGAAGGGGAATATTATACATCATGTTGAAGAAGTTTAAGAATTCAAGGTGAGCTGCGAAAGTAAAATAACCATTTGCAGATGAGGAAATACGAAAATATTGCATCGACAACGTTTTTCTAATTAACAAGATAGAAAATGAGCGATTCAGATTTTTTACAGCAGATATAGGTCACATAATTTATTTATTTATTCTTAAATTTAAAAACAAAAACATTAGCCACTCATCTCACTAGAACACTCCCATGTTGAGATGAGCGGCTTTACAATTTTAGTGAAACGATATATTATAATATAGATTTTTAAATAACACTAAAGTTAATCAAACTATAAACAACTATAAAATCTACAGTAAATCTTTAAATCGGGTGGAAGATTTATAGATTACAACAATAATAATTTCATTGTAACCCAATTCACTATCTTAAAGTATCTGTGCTCCAATTAGCCACAATCATAGGGTGACCATATTTTTGTTAAAGAAGTAGTGAATAAATAGTAATATTTAAATTATAATACATTCATAAAAACAAGTTATTAATAATTAAATAATGATAAATATATAATAAAAATTTAATAATAATATGGTAATAGTAATAAGCACATATCACTAAGTAAATAGTAATAAGTACATAATAATAAAAAAAAGTAAATAATAATAAGTACATAATAATAAAAAAAGTAAATAATAACAAGTAAATAAAAATATTTAAATAGTCGTAAGCAAATATTAATAAGTAATAAGTAATTAATAATGGGTAGGTAAAAAATAATAATAATATAAAAGTAATAATAAGTAAATGATACTAAGTAAGTAACAATATGTAAAAAATAATAAGTAAATAGTAATATGTAAGTAATAATAAGTAAATAGTAATAAGTAAGTAATAATAAATAAGAAGGAATAAGTAAATAATAATAATTAAATAGTAATAAGTAAATAATAATAAGTAAATATAGTTAAGTAAATAGTAATAATTAAGTAATAATAAGTAAAGAATAATAATTAAATAGTAATAAGTAAATAATAATAAGTAAATAGTGTAAAGTAAATAGTAATAAGTAAGCAATAATAAGTAAATAATAATAAGTAAATAGTAATAATTAAGTAATATTAAGTAAATAATAATGATAATATCGTGTTATAATTAATTGTCTTACTTAAGTGGTATTCGGGATAACAGAACATTACGAATGAAGGTGTATGAAGCTAGGAGTATGTGCCGAGACAGACTTGTGAGGTACTCCATCGTCTCTACATACTACGAGTACCTCTGCCGAGTAATAGTATGGTGTTTAGTTAACAATCAATAAGTATAAATCTAAAACACAAACACACTTCCCATAAGTTTTCTCGTACCCATAACCAAAATCTTATTTTATTTCTCTACTAAATTACGAGCAATGCGAAAAAATCTCACAATAAAACGTTTTCACCGGACCCCTTAAAATTACTTCAGGGAAATTCAAAAATGTTATGAATATGATTTCCACCACATTAACCAGATTAGTCGTCATAAAACAAAAGGGACATTTCAAAGTCGAAGACAAGGCAGCAGAACTCTTCGCATAAAAGTCAAGCGATATCATTCGCAGCTGTGATTTATAACTTTTTTAACCCGAGCCGTTAATACTTGGCGACTCACCGCGAGATAGCGAGTTCATGGGATTTCTGCTTTATCGACCACGACATGGAAGGAAGACTATTAGAAAGTTACCCCATTGTGATGCCTTACCCTCTTTTACTAAGGACGACTTGCCAGAAGTGATTCGGTCGCTGAATCATGTTAAAATCAGGACTTTTAACGTGTTTCTCAAAGTGGCCAAAAAAATGTTTTTTTTTTAAATATACAAATATTAAGGATGTTGCACTTCTCAGTAGGAACACAATATTACTCTGTCTCAATTTATGATAATTTTTAATGAATACTTATGATTTTGAAGATCGATAGAAATAATGACGGGATCAGCAAGCAATTACATTTCTCCACGCAAACACCATATATTTTCATTTGTACATCAGTAACTTGTTGACGGAATGTTGTTAAGAAACAACACGCCAACCGGTTTCGGCGTGAACGTCATGAGCACACTTTTGTCAAGACCAAAAGAGCGAGATCTGTAATGATTTGAATGAAAACTGATGTCGGCCAATTTATATAAAAATAATAATAATTGGATGATTTGTATAGCTCCGTTTTTGTGAAAAATCACTTCTAGGGCGCTGTACAAATATTTCTTAACTAATTATGTACAAACAGATACAGAAAAACATACTTACCTGGCAGGTCGCTTCAGATAAACACAGTTTTATTAGAAAATTTAAGTAGAGAGATGATACAGTTGCTATTTGTTGCTCCTTTTTTATTGATGTTACATTTATTACAAGATTGGTGGCACAATAAGTGTTGGTATTTATTGAAATACTTTTCAAATAATTATTTTTTAGGACTGGAAAATATCTAGACCTTAAAAAGACCAAAAAAATTTAATTAATTGTTCAAAAAATAAAATAAATATTTTTAAATGTTTGAACTATCTATTTCAGCAGAAGTAAGGAAAAATTGAGCTTACTTCAGATATACAGATACGTCCACAATATACTTTTATCGGATTATCTCTTTAGTAGTTACTTGTAGCATGTCTTAATAGAACATGTTTATTTTACTACATTTTTCAAACTGCTGGATACCATGAATAGAAACAAAACCAACAGAACCTGTATCTTTATTTCAGCTATAGCCATATAATATAGCTTTGAAATTATCTAACTAAAGGTCTATTCACATCTACCAACACCGCGCAGAGCAGAACAGTACAGTACAGACACGACAACATTAGTTTCCTACATTATCTATGAACACACTCATGTTATGGCGTACGTAGGCGTAACGTATCCGCGCATGCACGGACCAGCACCGACCGAGATTGGCGGCTAGAATATTTTGACTGTACTGGCAGCTGATTGTGGCGTCTGCATATGAACACACCGCGTCACAGTCAGTTGGCGTCAATAGACGCAGCCTGTACTGTACTTTACGGAACTGAAATGATCTCGTTTTATATTGTCCACCTCCCCCTTTGAGGGCGTGGAAACTAACTCACGTCCCTGCAATTGTTTCCTTTTATTTTTGTTTTTGATACATATCACTTTTGTCGGAACGAACACCGGCGGGTCCCTTGTGCACTTCCCAATGGGGCACGCATTGCCAGCTACTGTTTCCCCGTCTCCTCAATCTAGCAACAAGCTCCCGGCCATCGGGATTCCCTCTATATCCTTGGGGTCTTCAGGAGTTTCTCACCCCACCTCTCAGATACACTCTTCTTAAGGGATATTCCAGGTGACTGGTGCAACGCTTCACCGGGAAGAGTGTCGGAAGCAGGAAGTCACATTGCCCCGCTCTGGAGGGTCTGCCCTGGTGTCTTGGCTGTGGGCTATTCTGGATATAATATGTTTTTGTGATTCTTGTTTGTTTATTCATATGCTTGTTGATGCACCCCCGCAATCCATCTTGGATTACTCCGGTTATCGACAGAATGAGCCGCTAAGGGCTATATTTATCGTCGCCAGTATCTGTACTAACCAATTTGATGTGCGTTTGTGACTAACCTTCTTCTATGCGAAAGCTGTGCAGAGACACTTGAGGGTTTAGTCTTTTGAAAATTACAGATTCATTTAATAAAAAAAATCAGAATCCTTTACGTTCACCATGAAGGAGTAACCATAGGTTACTTATACCGGGGTGGGAAAGTGGTGGGTAATCTCAACTGTACTGTACTGTTCTGCTCTCCGCGGTGCTGGTAGATGTGAATGGAACTGAACCGTGCAACACAACAGAGACGCGAGTACGGCTGTCAACTGAACTGTCATCTGAGCGTTAGTGTTTGCCACAACATGTTTGTGGATTTTATAATCCTATTCCCATGAAGATCATTATTTTATAACCTAATTTCCCTGACCAATTCAATCCATAATCCATTTATCGTTATCCGTCTTCTCGGTTTTAGCAATATCTGCGTCCAATGACGCCAACTGACTGGTGGACCGTAATATGAATGTGTTCGTATATAATGTAGGCAACTAATCGGTACAATTACACAATTCCGCCGCACTGTTAATACACATAAAAAGTATTTGCAAGCGCGCAAATTCAAAATTTAAATTTAAATTTCCATTATTAAAATATTTATTTTCGTATAAGTTTCCCGTTTTTAGTTGATGAACCGACGCCATGTTAAATATTTATCGATATGAAGTTAGGACCAAGACGTCAGTGCCAACTTTCAAAAATTGTTGCAAGGTCGTAAAAAATATATGAATCCTGGTTAGGTACTAATTCTGTGGAAAGTGATATAAAGTCATTCAAGATGATAAAAATAATTAATTAATGAAGTGTTAATAGTTAATAGTCAATTAAATAAAATTAATGATAAAAAATAATAATAAATAAATAGCCATCTCTTGAATTTATTATCATATTAATATCAATAAAAAAAAATCTTTTTAACTTTCTAATAAATTTTTTGTTATTTAATGTTTTTTAATAATTTTTAATTAACATTTTTGATTAATTACTTGCCTACTTTATTTAATTTTTATTTACGTTTATAATTTTTCTATTCTTACATTATTGTGTTCTGTTTATCGTTTGTCTATACTTGACATTGTTATTTTTTAGAATTCTGTATGTCCTGGTGAGAAAAGCTTCGCTTTTGAAACATGTTGATATGTATATATTAAAAAAGTTGTGATTACAATGTAATTTTTAATTAATTTATTAATAATGACGCAACAAAGTGAATAGTAATCTTTCGACGAAATTAATTAATTGCTGTATTATGTTATATGTAAAATAGGTTGGGTTAAGAAAAGGGTAGCCTTAGAACCAATAGTTTTTTTTTAAATTTTTTAAATCTGAAACTATATTAATTAACAATGAGCATAACTTCATTTTGGATTTGAGGCCATTTGGATTACGTAAATAAAAATACAAAAACAAAACAATTTAAAAAAAGGTTTCTTTTAAATTATGTAGGGAAAATTTGTGTTCCAACGTAAATATGTCGTTTTTAAATTAATTTAATGTCCACTAATATGCTTTTTTTTCATTATTTTTTAAGTAGATGGGGTAAAACTTTTTTTCTTTAAATCACCGTTAGGCAGCAAATAATTGTTAAAGGTGCGTCTTAAATCGCGAAAAATCGATTCCTTTAATGGCCTATACTAGTATTTCATAATGTCAAACAAAAATAAATAAATTACTTCTAATCCGTGGTAGATATTTGATATACTTAATGAAATATTTAGCTTTAGGTTAATCCAAAATTAAGTTTTGTATGAAACATACCGCCCAGTCGTTCCTCTTAATACTTTAAACGCAACCGTTTATGTACATTTTTTCAAAGAAAATATTATTGCACAGGAAAACGTAAAAATAATCAAGAAGGTTCACACTCATCGAAAACCCCTGAAAATATGAAATTTTCCTCCCCGTATGAATTCCTTAGAGCAGCAAACTTTCAGATGCCTTTTTTCAGGCTATCGCCAGAATTTCAAACATTGTGAAACTTGGCAAAAGTGTTTTATTTCAGTGTTTGTTGTTCCGAGGTGATGTAGCGAGACCTTCCCCGTGGAAATTGTGAATTGGGTTAAATACGAAAAAGTCTTGAGAACTCTTTTCCGAAATTTATGTTCCGTTTGCTGAACTGTTTGAAACCAGGAAAGTTGTTGTTTTATTGAGCCATTCGGTAAATGTTGAGGATTTTTTTATCTTTTTCCTTTTATGAATAAAATGGTTATGATGCGGAACATACTTTTCTGTTAACTTCATCGTGTGAAAAATTTACCTGACAAAATTACATTTTACACTATGTTATTGTAATGGATAAGATTCTGAAACGCATAGTACTTCCTGATGATAATAATGTCATCTGAAAGTCAATAATTAAAAATTTACAATTTAAGTTATAAAATCTCAAACATTACTACAGGCTACAGTGATAGTTGTAAGATCAGCCGAATCCCAGCGATAAATTATCAGTCGCTGATAAAACATCTGTAAAGTAAAAATTTGATGGTATCACAATACAGGGTTACTCAAAAAGATGGATTCAATTTTCCTGAATTATAGATTACATGTGAATGATCTTCATAGCAATTTAAAGAGGGTGTCCGAATGTATCGAATCCCACAGCGAGATTGCTCATAGGCGTGCAAACGACTGCTAGAATTCTCGCGCCGCCAAGCAGCCATTTCGCGTTAGATGTAAGTAAAATGGCTAACAAATCTGTGAAATCGAGTCGGTAACTGTAGTCCAACGTATCTTTCGTCTCCATTTTAATAGTGAACCTCCAACTAGAAAGAGCATTTGTCGGTGGTATCACCAATTTGGGCAAACTGGATGTCTCTGACAAGAAAAAAAGCCCGAGCCGTTGGCGTATCAGAGGGGAACGTGCAAAATTGAATTCATTGAAAAACCTTCTACTGTTTCCATAATATTTAAACATATTTTGATTAATACGCAAAATTCTCTATTTATTTATATGACTTTGCAAACATAAAACATTTCTGTGCGATAGATACTGCAAAACGTTCATCATTGAAGATTTTTTTTATAATTAATGGAACATATAGTTTTACCAACAACATGTCGCATAGAACTTTAAAAATATCTAATATTAATAAATAATATATGCCTATCTAATTATCTCAACTATGTAACGACAAAACAGTATTTCGTTAAAAATTTTATGTTTCATAAAATAAAAATGATTATAGTACACGAAGGATTGAAATATCGCTGAACATGACATAATGGGGAAGTCTGATATGTTCAGTTCATCCGCGTCCTCAAAAGTTTAAAGCTCAAGTGCTTCATGACTGCTGGTGTGTTTCAGCTTGTAAGTATCAGAATCTACATTTTCAACATCCCTAATAATCTTGTTAACTTGGAAAGTCTGATGCAAATCCACCCTGCACGATGGATTATGACGTCACTAATACGGGAACTTGTGTAAATTGGGGTTGAAGCTCGGGGCTGTCAGTAGGTTCTACGTTCCAGAGGCGAGGCGTGAAGTATGACGTATATTTACTGTTGGTTGAATGACTACAAATTATACAGAATAAAGTTATTAAAAAAACTTTTCAATTATAACAAAAAAGGTATACCAAGAAATGAAGTTGCTAAAAATCAGAAAACTGTACGAATATAATATATGCCTATTAATCTACGAAATTCACAATGGACTTATACACACGAACACAGTTTTTATAAAAAAACATCACAAGTACACCAACAAGGACAACATAATAAATTGTACACGAATACAGTAAAGACTGAAAGTGGTAATAGAAATATAGGCCATGAGGGTGTACTCGTATATATATACAATCTCCCTCCCGGTAGCCTGGCAGGAATAATATGTAAGGTATATAAATAATGTAATCTAATATTAAGTAATATAACATAAGTATCAACATGGGTTAAAAATAATATGTATGTATGTAGTTAATTAATATGATAATAATGATCTTACTCTTTTAAGTGAAAAGATTTTTATTTTTCTTACAAATAAATATTTTTGTGACGGTTAGCAGTTTTTAAAACATTTTTTTTTATCGTGAAACAAACATTTTTTCGCCTGCACCAAACATTTTTTAACACGAAGACGGTGAAAGGGGTTGTCAGTTGCGATTCACGGAAAGGCTGAGCTTCTACCCCTCGTTTTTTACAATTGCAACTTGTCGTGTGAGGATACTTAGATTTTCAGAGACAGAGCAGCGATTCAGGTTCAGAAGGCCGGGAGGTCAAAGGAAGTCGAGTAAATTATAATGAGAGAGCAAGGTCAAAGGCGGTAGAAGATGTTGATTTTCAACGGCTGTTAAATTGGTTTTATGATTTTGTTTTGTAGCTTCTAGAAGGAAACAGAAGCATAATAAGAAAACTATCAAATTGATCGGGAATCTCGAAGTTTAAAAGGTTTGTTTATACATCCGAAAGTACCTACTTGAGTATTGAAGCTAAGAAAAAAAAATTACAAAATGTTTATTTTAAACTAGCTGATATGTACCCGGCCTAGCTCGAGATTTTATCTATTTATGATGTTGTGAATTTTTACACTATTGTGGAATAGCTGTCCCCAATCTGGAGTGCATTATGAGACTAAAACCAGTTGGGAGGGCAAGGAGATGGAAAATAAAAAGGTTAAGAAGTCCATCAAAACACATCTTTAAATTGATTTAGCCATACTTGGTGACCAGATTTGAATAGCCTGGTACTTTCCAACCTTAATTTTACCCATTTATTACCCTTCCCCACTTGCTTTAACCACATAACTTATACGAATTGGAGATCCCATGGTCCCACTAACTGCAGGAATTGGAGATCCCATGGTCCCACTAACTGCAGGAATTAGGAACGCCTAATTTCTTTATACACGTGTACGGGATATAGATTTTAAAAGTAAATTTTCCATAAAAGTGTATGCACGTCCTTGTTATCCGTCCGTGTTTTTGTAATCTGAGAAGGCATGGTGAGGATCCAGAGCTAAGTGCACCTGCATACATCCGCTGCCAACTTTGTTCGGACTTTTAAACCACCCCTAATGCTGAAACGGGTGGAGAGAGTGGTTAATTTACGGTACATATAAGCTACAACACATTTAATACTGGGGGGTTCGCAGGTATGTTGTGTTCATAATTTTTTCCTCAAACTTAAACTCCACACATCACTATATAATAATTAACAAAACATTTAGATAAGTTGTGACAGTAAAATAAGTGTCAAAGCTTTCATGTTAACAAATTATTATTAAAAAAAAACTTTGAACCAGTGAAAAATTTTAACACCTTAAAAACAACTAGATGTAAAGTACCTTCATTCATCCAGAGAATAGCTTGGAAATGGAATATTTGCAGATTGAGAAAAGGAAAAAAAAATGCTTGGATAAAATTATAAAAAGAAGATCTTCACTTTCGCAATTTAATAAACAGAAAAGATACATGAAACACCTGTAGAAAGCGAAAGGTGCCTGAAAAACATTTATTGATTTTAAAACAAGCTTAATTTGGTAAGCGAAACTGATGTAAAAATACTGAAAAATAAAACAGTTCCTTACTGATTCAGGTATGAAGATCTGGCATTCATAAATTCGCTCCTTTTTTTTCTGGAGAGTCTAAGTCAATGCATCTTGTGTCAGCTCAAAATTTCACTATTCTTCCGAGCTACAGAATTTGGTAAACTTCATTATAACTATCGAAAAATAATGAGAGATGCCACATTGTTTGCTCCATATATCAATACAAATCTCAGACAAAATCTGGCAAAAAGAGAAATAATACAGAAAGTTCACAGAACAATTAATGTTTGCATTGGGTATGGTGTAGAAATTCAATTAATATACACTTTTTTGGAATACCTTATTGAAGCTTATAAGCCTCATTGAAATATATTTTTAATCATTGAAAATAAAATTAACAGCTCCCAAATTGAAACCGAAAAGACACAGAAAAGAAAAAGATAACGGTACAATGATATTTATAACAATAAGTTATTCCAAAAAAAACATATATTTTGTAGAAAAAGTCAACAGATGTTCATTATAAATAAACGGATAGGTATATCCGAGACACTATCTAACGATTACAAATAAGTTCAAACAGAATCTTTTAGCTATAACAGGGTAACAGCCAAAAAATATATGGGAATTGAGGATGATATTGACAGTTCTTAGACTTCGAATACCGATAAAATTCACGGGATGGATTGGGGTAGCCGTAACTCAGTTGGCATAGAGCGCAGGTCCCGAATACACCAAGAGGTCCTGGGTTCGAACCGTAACTCTTGTCGTTTTCTTTTTCTTTTGTGTCTTTTCTGTTTCGTGTTTCGATTTGGGAGTCGTTAATATTATCTTCAATGATTAAAAAAAAGGAATTAATGTAGTAACAAATGTAAAAAAATAAATATTTTATAAACGAGTATACACGCTCCCATATCAAAAAAATATCATAATCTTTTGAAAATAAACATAAATTATTCTTTGAAAAATGTATTTCACTGCCTTTAGCTTTCAAATACAATAATTTCATTGTCTCCAAACATATAGACGGATTCTGAAGAGGAAGGTTTCATACTCGTATATCACGTTGAATTATTCTCAATTTTTCGCGGTGTTCCGTGGTTCCTTAAATGCACAAAATACAGTCAATTTCACACAGGATATTCATCTGGGTAAGTGTACATTTGCCTTAGCGTGTGATGCGGGGTTTTCAAATGTGTTTAATTAAAAAGGGTAGGCTTCACTTATGTGGGAAAAATCCAAATGAACAAAGACAGTGTATCGAACCCAGTTGACCCAGGCTCCCACAATTTTAATGAAAATACCCCACTTCACGGTGATGTGGGATTGACACATTTTTTAATTAACCCCTCTTTATTGGCGGAATTTTTCAGTAGATGAATTTCAATACTCACGATACCCAAGGGACTGAAAGTAAATTAAATTCGCTTCTCTTAAATTTTAAGTGAAACGAAAAACGTTCAGTAAACTTTTAAAGGAAAAATCAATTATGGAAGTTCGATGAAAATATTGGAAAAACTGGAAGAAAAAATTAAATATTATTGTTATATTGTTAGTACCTAACAGGTCGGATTGAGGACTCTTACATTGGGTAAGTTTTTGGAATGTTAGAATCTCTGAGTATCGCCCCGGTGAAAGACCACGATTCAGAAAAGAAACGTTGTTTGTATTGGCTTTCTTTTTCTTTATTTAAAAAAAAAAAAAAAAACATTTCCAGGTTACGAATAACCTGACAATATTTGAAAATATCCACCTACTTTCATACTACGCGGAAGATATTGTTTATGTCATGATGAAGGACTTAGCCAGCCAAGGAATTGAACTCACGACGCCTGATGCGAACTCATCCGTTGACCGGTTTTAACATGACTAGATCTGAATAACCACGTAAAATCCAATCTTCCTTTGCCTCATCTCCTTTCCCTCCCAATTTAGGATGCCATAGTCTCACTGGCTCTAGACGGTTGGAAGCAGTTCTAACTCTTGTACAGTATTCACCTAAAAAAATACAATTATTAAAAAATATATTATAATAATCCAATATAATTTTTTTATTCTTAGAATCAGGTCGGATGGGGGATACTTGAATTGGTTGCGTTATTTTTAATAAATATAAATATTTACTTTATTTAATTTGCGTTGATTCGTTAAGTAAATACCTAAAAAAATCATATTTATTGCCTAATTTGGCGTTTTAATAGCTGGTAAATTATTAACAAAACAAAATTTTACACAATGCCCCTTTTTATTACCCAAATAAATCATGAGTTGGCATTAATAATAAATCTAATCTAAATCGGTTCTAATAAGATGAAAATAAATTAACGTGAGATGGGCCAGCATCTAATATCGAATGACACACAGAGATCCCCCTACGAACCTGCTCAGTTGACGCGAAGGTTTCTATTTTCTGGAAGTAATCCAGTAAATAGAAAGTAAAAATATCCGATCAGGTTAATGCGTCTAATGAAATGCGATGGACAAAAAGAAGAGGAATTAATATTTTGGTTAATAATTGAGAAGAAAAAAAAACATTATTACTAAAATGTAGAAATCCGGCGGCCTCCGTGGTGGAGGGGTAAGGCTCTCGACTACGAATCCAAGGTCGCGGGTCCAAATCCCGGCTTGCGCAAATAAATTTTATGTAATTAATTTGCGCTCTTTCACAATTAATTCATTTAAAAGTAATATATAGTTTATTTGCGCACGTTCCAGAATGGAAGATACTCTTAGTATCGCCCTGGTGAAACACCAACATTCAGAATTGAAACGTTGCTTGAAATGGCTTTTAGCCGTGTTTGGTGACCAGATTTGAATACTCAGGCGTTTCTCCACCTTCCTCTTCCCCTCCCCAATACCTTCAGCCTCAAAACATTCCCCAATTGGAGATGCCATAGTCTCACATTGGCTCAAGACGGTTGGGAGCAGTTGGGACTCTTGTACCGAATTTATATAAAAAAAATTAAATCCGGAAAGAATGAACGGCTTAAGAAAGCGTAGTGACCAAGGTTACGAAAGGGATGCTTAGATGATTTCGAAATGTGGAACGAATAAACGGAGCAAAGAGTGTAAGGAGAATATTTGACGTGAAAGTCGGGAACGCTCGAGGTAAACATGTCAAGAGTCGAAGTAACATAAAACATCCAATGCATGAATGTGAATGAAGCAAGGAATGTGCACAAAGACAGAGTTATGTGGCGGTCTATGCCAACCCCTTCGCAGAAATGGCGCGATGGTTGTTATTCTTCTTCCTCATGGTTGGGTTGAGAGGGGAACATCTAGGTCTGCGAGCCAGTCTACCTCACTGTTTCTAGAACATTTTTAACCAAGCTTCTACTATCATAATTTTGTTGAAAATCTCAAACAGGTCGACCGTTCTATTTATGATAGAACTTATTTTGGAAGTTTCCGTTTTCGGGAGGTTCTGGAGAGGCGCCAAAAAAATGTTGTTTCCCGACCTCTTTTTAAGGTGCCGCGCCGTGAGAATACTCGTATGTCCGTGTGTAGTATAAATGATACGTATTTACATATTATACATTAATAATGTAATTCTAGTATAAAATGTAAGTTTGCTATATATGTATGTGGAACTCTCTTTGGTGTTTCATACAAGTAGAATTCATACATTATAAAGCTATTTTTTTCAACTTTGTTTTAATGTTCAAATACGGACGTTTTTCCGGTTTTTACGTGATACGTTTTAAGCTTAAACGTATGAAAAATGCTCCCTTTTAATTCCACGACCACCGATACTCGAAGTGTCCTATGTCCATTTTCCGTTACATTCATCCGCTTGCAGCTAATAAAAATAATAAATAATAATTTAATCCACCGCTACGAGCCAGTTTATGCAGCAAAACGCGGCAAACTCTGGAGCAAAAAATATACGTCCCGAATACGTTATACGGTAACGGTGCGGAATAAAACTTGCAAGAAAAACCGATGGAATAAAGGCTAGATCTTAATCCATTAGAAATGTAAATTTTTATTTACGAGACACAAGGAACAATTTGGAATTGGCTCAGCTTAAGCCCGAGCGCTCTGGTAATCCTAACTTTGTGATTTAGAATTTCGAAGATCGAATTCCAATAAAGGGGTTCAGTTTTATCGACCAATAAAAAAACAGCTTAGAATGCTTAAAATCCATACGAGGCTTTTGTTTGTTATTTCTCTTACAATGTGTAGGAAATGATTTTGAATCAGTTATTACTAACTGAATTTTACACATGTTATACGATACGATACGATTGAGACCCTAGACAGAAGTTCTTCTGTGCAATATACGAACTATATTTTAGAAACTTGTAATACCTGATCTGAAGATGAGAATGAGTTAGTAGTCTATGTACACGGCAACCAATATTTTGTTTTATTTTGTATAACAGATTTTGTATCCTTCTTCCACATAAGACAAACGTTTTAATCTGAATAAATATTGATCCATGTGATGATGACACAAATATTTTAGATTAAGCGATATAATAAGCGAATTGAGTATTTTCCACATTTATTTTTGTAGATAAATTTAACGGTAAAAATAATTCAGCCCGACACTTATTTGATCATTTTTAAGCGGATATATTTTTAATCACGTACCAAATGTTATTTCAGAGTCTTGGGTAATAAAAACGGATAAATGAATGAAGTCTTCGGCTTGGAGCGACATTTTCATTAAGTTCTTCTGACAAACACAGCGCGCGGGGAAATATATAGTGATGCAAAAATACGAGAGCAATATTTATTTTTCTAAATTTCCGTCAGTTGTTTTTCCAAAAAATTCTTATTTTAAATGTTAATATATGAGGTTAGATAATAAAATCTCCAGGTTAAAATACTGAACTTGCTCTTTTCCATTCTCTGTCTCTTCGCGTTTTTTTTTTTCTTTTTCTTTTATATTGAGGAAGTCGAAACCAGTGAGTTACTTACCACTGAGTATTCACACAGAAAACACCGGTGTATTTTATTATTTACTAATATTATTTTCTTTGCCAACAGTTTTCTTAACTCCAAACAGAAAGCCTTGAAGTTGTGTGAAGGTTTTGTTTAAGACTAGAAAAGGTGAGTTTAGGTTTGGTGAAAACCAATGCTGTGTGAAGGATGATCCACAATAGCCGGCAAACTATCCCATAGCTGAGTTACTCGGCACACCAAAAAATTTGCTCGTTCATGAACATTTTTCACTTTCGTCGTTGTCCAAGTCGTTGTCTAAGGTTCCCCGAACAGAATAGTATTTTCCGACCAATCTACTTCTTCATCTTAATTTCGCTCGTCACTAGGCAGATTCATCACATCACTACGTATTTGGATATCTCATCACGCGGCCCAGGTACAGTCTTCAATAAACTTAAAATACGTAAAATACCGATTTTTTCCCCAAATTTATGAGTATCGCCTACAAATTGATTTCCCCCTCTTTCCGGTAATTTTGGCCGCTTTCGCGGGAACCGACGCCTGCGGACTTGTTGATAGCAACACACAAATGAATTGTCTTGTTTCCCGCCAAATTACTTCCAAATGACAAATGGCGCCGCTTGAGGTCTGACACAATACCCCGTCACACAATATCCCCCACGTCTCCCCTCAATTAGGGGAGGGTGGCTAGGTGGGGCCAACGGGGTAAGATCGCTAAGGGGTTAGAAGTTTCAAGTGACCAGATATTGTTTGTTTGGTTGGGAAAAGCCATAAAATACATTGCAGTCGTGTACAATACATATTGTTTGGTAGATAGCCACACGTTATATGTGCTACATAATGTGGAAAAATATTATAAAAAAATAATGACTAGAATTCTCAATATCATTATGAAATTAAGACGTGAGTTGTAACGAAGTAAGACAAGCAGTGCCCAAGTAAGTTTTTATACTACTTATTATTTTTATAAACAATAATTATTAATCTAAAACACTCATCCAAATTGAAAAAACCTTCCGAGCAAAGATAAATGTCGCCGGCAGGACTCGAACCCGCACCCTTCTAATGTCCGGTCAGATGCTCTAACGTTGAGCTACGTCGGCTTATCGCAAACCCGCCAAGTTAATCAATATATACTAGTGTTCCATTCAATAATTACTGTTTTATTATATTTTCACCTGTAAACAACCAACTTTATTAGTATGAGAGAGGCTTGTAACGGCTAAATCCCTCAAATAGATGGCGTTTATCTTTGTTTATCATTTATCTTTGCTCGGAAGGTTTTTTCAATTTGGATGAGTGTTTTAGATTAATAATTATTGTTTATAAAAATAATAATTGTTACCCTTTGCGCTATGCACAAAAATCTTGTCTTAAGTTTTTAAGAACTTTAGTTTATCAATTAATAAAATTTTATACTACTATTTAAACTATGATTTCGGTATGGGGATGGAACTGAGATAGGGAGTATGAAAGAAAACTGAGTGCCCGAATATCGATATTTTATATTAATTCATTCATAATTAACATATTTAAGAAGGTAGCACTTACTTGCTTTAGATATTTGAAGGATAAATGGAGAAAAGCTTATGAACAAATGTCAAACCGAAGTTGATCGAACAATTAGCTGGTGACTTCCCAAGAGGAAATTATAAGATCAAATTTCTAAAAAACTTAAGTCTAATGATCTAAAGAATCGGAATAACATATAATTATTTATTCCATCCTTTTGGTCTAATCCTGCGGAGAAATGGCGTGGTGGTTATTAAGTTGTCCTGATAATAACTACAGCTATCGCCACTTTTCAATATTTTCATTATGATTATGTACTTATTCATTAAAATTAGAGATAAGTCATTTATCACTCCAAGAATGGCAGTGTAGGGATCCTCATACAGCATCTTTAAATACAAAATTTCTTCAGAACCTCCTGTAAGGAGTTAAGGCTGTTACATTTGATTAGATTTTAATACAAATTTGAAGATCACGTTGGCTTTTAATATAAAAAAATGTTTTTATGTGGGAAAACAAAATAGGACTAGTTTCTGTGGTGCACTTCCTTCCCCATTTAAAAAATAGGTACAAAATGCAATTTAACGCGATTAAAACTCCACTAATTTAATTAAAAATGAAGAAAATGATTTTGGAAAATGTTAACAATTTCCTATTGTTTACAAATGTTAATTCAAAGCACTCATAAAAGAAACTTAGAAATAAAATCTTCATGTTTATAAGTCTTGTCCCACCCATTTAGACAACCAAAAAAACAGTGCAGGGAGAACAAAGAGGGAGACAGACAATGATGCTGCGAAGAAGAAAAGGGGGAGGGAAACAAAAGCAATTTGATGGATGAATTGTTGAGTAAAGTACTGGGGGTACAAAAAATATCCATTAGCAGTCCAATTATCATTGCTCAAAGGAAAAATGTCACCGTTGTCTCATTTGGCAGAGCAGAAAAGGCGAAGTGTCTAATTTTGATTGGACACCCAATACTTATTCTTTACGAAGATGAAGAAATTTTTACATTAATCCGGAAACAAAATTATTTTAGTTCGTCATTTTTTTATTCGAGGAGATATTTTTTTCAGCATCAGAATAAGTTTTTTTTCACATAATTCCAACAGTTAACATATAAATTATTCTTCTTGAATTCCTTTTCTCTTTTTAAAGGAAGACAAATTAATATCCCTTGGCTACGAATAACATGACAATATTGGAAATTCTCTTGCTAATAAGCGGGAAAAGTTGCTTGTAAAATGAGGATTGAAACTACGCCACTCACCTGAGTGGGAAAATGACCATGAATGACAATGAATGTGGGAGGACTGGTCGAGCAACTAACTGGAAAAAACTAGGCGATACGTCTAAATTGCACATATATACCTACGATGCTACATGTTTCAATTAACAAAATATCATTTTCACCTCTACTCGAAAAATATCGGTTGTTTTAATTAATTTGACGATAGTTTTGGCTTTTTTTCTTAAATTTAATGTAAATCAAATTTATCAATGTGATTATTAAATTTTGCAAGTATTTTTAGTTGTTTTATTGTTGTCACAATAGATATTTATAAATGTTTGACATTATAACTTCGTCAGTCCTTCAGCGGATATATAGAAAAAACGGTTTGTGAACGAAATTAATAATTTTTTAAAAACAAATTTGTTAGAATGATAAAATTATTTTTTCGTAAATAATTTTTACCCATTTCACGTTATCATCGTGAATGAAATGGAGTACAATATTATATTTATCTACTTGCTCTTTGCCCGTTGCACCCAATGAAGGTAAATAAAGTTTATTATTATTCGTAAATATAAATTCACAATTTGGTGCTCGGAAATTGTTAATTGCAAACTAATTAGAGCAATTTGAACTACTATCGATGTGCACAAATACATTCAGACGTGCGCTCTTTAAAATCATTTTCCGGTAGGTACCTCCGTAAAATCTTCTATTTTATTTTGCTTTTTTTCTTATTTTTTTTCCTTTGCAGGTCATTTTGTAAATAGAATTATACCACGCGTGGATTCCAATTAAATAATATTTAATTTCATTTATGAGTACGTAGGTACGTACCTTTTTCTTTTTCTTTTCTGTTTTCTACAAATCTTGTAATTTCTTTAATATTAATGTTTTAACAGATAACTAATTTTACACAACTGATTCATATTTTTCTCCAATGTTATTGTAAACTAAACAAATTTTTCTATGCGAAATTCCCTCATCAAACACAAGAACCTTGATTATTTGTGGTGAGGAACAGCTTTATTATGTTTCCTTAACTACACTGCGTTAATATTTTTTTATGTCTGCTTATTCGTAAAAAATATACGTGTAAAGTTAAAAAATATATATTTAAATAAACTTAAATTAATGATTATGAAAGTATTATGAAATTATTATTTAAATTAGATTGTAATAAAGAAATATTTATTAACATATGAATTTGCAAGCACAAAATTAACAATTTTTATTTCTAAATAAAATTTGGTTATCTCCGTCGAGTGCATTGGCAAAATGCTAGTTTACATATATTTGTATTGTATTCCCGATCTACCGCGGGTGACCGCTGTTTTAGAATATGATTTCGAATAAAATGCTCTCCGCTTAACTTTTTTCGACCACTTGACGTATTTTTCGAGAGCTTTTTACACCACTTTTAACAGACAGGAAAGTCCTTGACTTTCCAAAGCTTTCCTAACTTCAAGAATCGGGATTTGTGAATGAATTTGGTGTTTCGCGTAGGATATTCTTTTGCAAAAAAATGTTTCGAGAGTAATGCGACGCTGTTCAACTGTTCTTTCCACTTCACTTCTGGAAAGGTGCAACCCTTGACCTCGTGGATCGTGGTCTAGTTAATCATAGTATAATATTTTTAAGGTAAGTATTTACAATATGACTAGCTTTTGCCTATTGCAGTCGTGCAATCGGTTTGTATATATTTAAAATATGTTGTAATGTGGATGAAGCAAGGAGTGTGTGTGTTAGAAATAATTTTTAAAATGAATATTAGGCAAAATATTTCTACTCACCTTCCTACTCCTACTCCTACTTCTACCCTTACTACTTCTTCTAATCTCATTCCTACTCTACTCCTACTCCTACTCCTACTCCTACTACACCTACTCCTACTCCTACTCCTACTCCTACTCCTACTCCTACTCCTACTCCTACTCCTACTCCTACTCCTACTCCTACTCCTACTCCTACTCCTACTCCTACTCCTACTCCTACTCCTACTCCTACTCCTACTCCTACCCCTATTTAGTTCTGTGTGAGCCTTTTCTCGCAAAAAAAAAATCAAACTTTTATTTCTCCATGGAGCATGATAAGTCTTTATGAGTCTACATATATTTTTTTTAAATACCCCATATCTTTATCGTAAAAAAATACATTAAGCATGTTACGGGTTGAATTTTCACGATGATCGTGCGATATGATGAAGCCATAAAGCGATTCGAAATCAATCTCCTCACGTAGTACACAATACGGACACCTACTCACGTTGCATTTCAAGACAATTCCGAATACATTTGGACACAGTCTGTCAGGTTTATTGCAACGAATGCACTTTTGTCCGGAATGCGGAATTGGAATTCGACAAAGCCGGTTGGCAACCCTATCTAACAGTCGGGGCGCGTACAAACACTGGAAGGCGGCCAGCTAGCCAAGAGGACGAGATATGGACATTGCGGCAGTAAAGTTGACAAATAGGGCTGCCACTAATTGCAGGACTAATTTGTAACAATAATAAATTGTGCTTTTCAATCTAAACACCAATTTAAAAATATGATTTTTACTTTAAGAAAAAGCCTTTCTTCCACTTGTTTATTTCAGTCGAAACTGGTTTTACCTTATGGTGGGCATCTTCAGAGTTCGTACATCTTCAAACTAGTCATAAGGTTAAACCGGTCCGTTCTGAAATAAACAAGTGGAAAAAAGTTACAAAGGTTTTATATTGAAAAAATATAATATTAAAATGGAATTCCACCATGAAATGACAATTTCAAAATTAGAAACAGGTTTCATAATAATTATCAGATTTCTTTTACCTACACACAAAAACCAACTATCCGCGCGTGACCCGCCTTGCTTACTGAATAAATACCTTTTTAAACTGAGATTTTGATAAATGCTTTTTAAATTAAGGAATCATTTTATGTGCACATATAGTGTGAGAATGATCAAGTATCAGCTTTGGCCCTCTATTCACACTATCCCCATTTTTTGGCGATGAAGTTAGATTATCTATTAAGTAAAAAAAAACCTTGGATTCACCTCAAACCAGGTTAGTTATTATAACACTCGCCAATCTGTGTGTGAAGTACTATATAACTCTTTACATGTAGCAAACACTTTGTGGGAATACATAATTATAAAAAATAAAATAACTTTGTTTTAATTCCACTTTATTATTTTTTCATCCGACCGGTTTCGATTCAACCTGAACCTTCCTAAGGGGTGAATAAAAACATATTAAACATAATACAGAAATACATGGTATTTAATAGAAAATTACAAGAGAGAGACAGAACATCAACTTAGGTGGGGGCAAGGAAGGAAGAGCTTCAGAGGGAGGGGTGAAGGTGGGCGGAGGTAATGAAAATATTTTAAAAATGGGGGTGTTAGACAAATCTAGTTGCTCATTAAGTAGAATGGTTTTAGTGATTTTTAATGACTTTTTTATTTCAAGGGCTTCAAGATTATTAAGGCGTAGACCTATCCTATTTCTATGTAATACATCTATCCCGGAAGGTCATTTAATAAATCTCGGGAATTTTCTATTAAATACCATGTATTTCTGTATTATGTTTAATATGTTTTTATTCACCCCTGAGGAAGGTTCAGGTTGAATCGAAACCGGTTGGATTAAAAAATAAAAAAGTGGAATTAAAACAAAGTTATTTTATTTTTTATACTATATAACTGTTGAACGCAATTAATCCACTTGAAGCGATGACAAGCCTTTGTGGCTACTAAATAATGAAGTAAGGAGGCATGCATTGGGTTAACGCGGAAAAAAGAATAACTTACATCTACCCATCTAAAGTTTATTAAAATTGTAAACCAATCACATTTTTAACAAAATTTGAAATAAAAAATTGAAATAAAACACTGAATAAACGAAACCTCAGAAAATTTAGACAGCATACTAACACCATAATTGAATCTAATTGTAAAATCTTTCGTCGTGTATCATTGTAATTTAACGATAACATCCTCCCTGATTATACCTACTAGGCTAGGCATTTAACGTGGGGAGGTTTTTTTTTAGATCTCTAGGCCGTCTTGAAAGTTGTGTATGACTTATACGCTTCGCTATCAACGTATAAAATACCCCCTTTCCCTGTAATGTATAGCCTTGAAAAAATATTCTTCCTTTTAAGTTCGGAATTGATAAAAAACGATTAAATTGTGCCAGTTATCGAAAGATTAAAACTCCCTAAACGTCATATTATTTCGACACAGTAATAAAGATGTTAAAAGTTTCAAAGTTCAGTGTGCCAACAGGTTCAGGAAAACTTCTGATCTTCGCGTGTTATGTTTCGTCGGCAGGATGTGAAACGTCGAAAGTTAAAAGTTTGGCGTAGCCCTGCTCCGAAAAGCTTTCTCAAAAGGGGTGGGGAGGGCTAGGGTAAAAAGTAGGGACCCAAACTTATGTTTGCGATATGAGAAATACAAATCATTCTAAATTTTTGTTATATCGGTCTGAATATTTCACAATGAATTGGCGACCAATCGATTCAATACATTTTTAAACTCGGGTGCATTTGAAATTTATTTGTGTGCACTCACAGACCATGGATTAAATGCATCTTTTTTACATAGAAACATTTCAAATTGTGTTGGGAATGTTCATGTGTTTCATAAAGTTTTTTAATTTGTATTTATTCGCTTACTTTATACAAAACCATTTACAATAAATTTTATGTAAATCACAGTTTCATAAATGGTAAAACATTTAAATAAACCAAGAATAATAAAAACAAAATATAAGAAAAATCGTTACAAGTAATTACAAAAACATGAAATAACTTGATATTGATGTTCAGAAATAAGATAGAGTAATTCGTTGAAACAAGGATATTAAATCCCGATTTCCACTTTATAAGATATAATAATTATGCCTCTTTTCAGAAACATAGTACACACATAAGATAATTACTTTGAGAAATGTTGGTGTTTACCTGAGAAAGGTGTAACCATGGTTTGAATATGATTTTGACTGTTCCGGGAAAACTGTTCGTTGAATATAATACGTAATTTCTAATTAATTACTTTTGTATTACTTATTATAGGAACACATTCAATATTACTATTATCTACTGCACTATTTACGAGTAGGTATATCATGCGATTAGTATCAAAGTCTGTGTAAAAGCTTATAACTGACGTAAATAAATATTACATACACTCAAATCCGGTAAGGTTGCTGGATACTGGAGAGTAGATACAATACTGTTTTAGCAGTAAACTCAACTTGCCATGGGCTATGTTCACTCGTAACGGATACTGATAGAAAATGATAAATAAAAAACAAAAGGAGAAGTCAAAATAATTGGAAATATATAGCAAGGTTTAATGTTTCTGAGGGGTGGGTGGGGTGGTAGGGGGTCCAAGATCTTGTAGGGATAGCATTACACAACACCTCATTAAAAAGCGTTTATGAACGTTATTGCTTGTGCCTACCTACGTCACATTTGCTCGCTCCTGAAATAGACGGCTAATGACTGATAATTTTTGTAAATAATTAATTCGTACAATGATTACGGTTTTTTGTAAAATCTATAAAATGGTAAATGGATGTAGATTAGGATAGGATGGATCTTTATTTTTGACAAATGAACAATGCTAGAAATTAAATATAAAAATGATTAGGTGGCTTTTCCAAAGTTTCTCACCATGTTTTTTTTTTGTAATCATGTAGGTGTGTTGTGAAGGAACATTTTATAGCTAATATCAACTCTGTTTAGAAATTGAATTAAAAAATATATTCAAAAACCTTTTTCGGTTTTTTTTATCATAGAATAAGAAACACACTAGAAATGCCTTCCATGAACATTTTTTAAATAACTCCACACAGGAGGCCCTGAGGGAAATAATTTCCTTCAAGGCCTATATCATCTTTGGGGATGATGTGTGGAGGGTCTTTTAGAGGATAGGAAGGAGTGAACCTGGGTCATGAAGAGACACATGTTGTAGGAGGGAGGAAAGACAGAGGCTGGCCGATCATTCCACAGCCGAGCTGTTGAACACGAGAACGAGTCGTAGAAGTCGTATGCAATTTTTTTGGCGTGTTTCCCGACTGTGCACCAGTGACGAAGGGATCAATGATGCTAGTTTATCAGAGTTTATCTTCCATTTATATACCGGTAGAACAATAACATCATTCCCACTTGACGTCTGTGCTCCAAAGATTGCAATCTGTTTGTTAATATAGACGAATCTATCAAACGGACCGCCTGTTTATGCAGAGTCGAGGGTTTTTTTCAGATATTTTTAAGCTTCCGACCAGAGGTGGCTGCTAAATTCTACATTAAGGCGAACTCTCGATTTTTACAGGGTCAGCATTTGAATGGAAGCCGGTGTAGTCTCTGGCTTAGTACCTTTTGGTTCTAGACCCAAAAGAATCAATGAAAATACATAATTCTGTCCCCTCTCTTTCACTGCCTGCATTGTATATGACCATTTCATTTGATCGAAATGAAATGATGGTGAAATATTTTTTTCTTTTAGAAATTTTGACTTTTGAATTACGAAATACGACCACATCGTATGTTCTTCTATATTCTATGGTTTCGGTGAATAAACTTAGAGTGAAATCATTTTAAAGAGATTCTAGCTTGAGTAGTGGTGTACTGTATCGTGGAACTACTGCAGGAATAAAGGGGAACTCCGGGCGGATGTTCCAAACTATTACGGACTAATTTGAACCAATATCAGCGCGCACAATTACATTTAAACGCGCGCTCTTTAAAATGATTTACCTGTATAGTTATTGAACTGTAAAATTGCGCATATTTTGTAATCATGTGATTTAAATTAATTGTTAAGTATGGCGGTCACATAATATGTCAAGCTCTTCAACACAATATTCACCCCAAAAGTATTGAACTTATTCGACGGATTTCTGCGAGTCGTAAACTTAAAATATCGCATCCCGCTGAAGATGTCAAGCTCAACTATTTGAACATAAATAGAGATGATACTGTGAGAGACCATCCTAAATTCAAAATTTTGCAGTTTTTTTATCAAAAAACCTTAATTCGATTAATCTGACCGGTTAAAAAAAGAAAAAGACTTGTTATAAATTTTCAAGATTCATAAACTTGTACAAAGAATATCTCTTGCGCTCCACTACCGAAAAAATGCACTAACTAGGGAATAATAATGATTTAATGATTGAAGAAGATAATATTAACATAACCTAAATGAAACATGAAACCGAAAAAAACGACAAAAAATAAATAATAGAGGATGATAGAAGATACAGATTAAAAAATAGAGGATGATATTGACAAAGCCATGAATTTGAAATGTGAATCGATGAAGATGACATAAATTGTAGTGGTCTCATTAGCTATGTTGATAAAGCGGTTGTCCCGGAAAGACAGAGGTCCTGGGTTCGAGTCCCACATGCGACTGATATCTTTTTATTTTCTGTTGTTTTTTTCGGTTTCATGTTTCATTTAGGTTATGTTAATATTATCTTCTTCAATGATTAAATATTACAAAGAGGTTTTTAAACTTCCAATAAAATAATTAAAAAATGTATAAAATGAATAATAATGATTCCTACTTCCTGATAAATACATTCAACTAATTTATCAGGAAGTAGGTACCAACTTATAGAACTAATTTTCATGGTTGTTTTTACAGTGTTCTTTATTATACTAGTACTACTGAGTATTTCATGCGGACTTATTTTTTTATTGAAAGATTGGTAACTAATAAATGTACAATAAACCATTTTGGAAATATGTACGAACATTTCCGAAATTGTATATTGAACGTGATATTTCAGACAAAAGATTGTGAAAATTTTCAAAATACCGCAACTTAACATTTACGAGGTTCTGCTAAACTAGAAAAGTAGTTTCTACTTTGCTTGTTAAGATTCTATTTCTACTGAAGGAGTTTTTTTTGTAATTTGACATGAATTAAATATAATAAAAATTAATGGAAAGTTATTTAGCGAAAAAAATGTAACTGTTTTTGAAGTAGCAGAACTTCTTATATTTTTTTGGCGAAAATAAATTAATTTTGAAAAAACTGAAAATAATATGGAGTACCACAAATTAAACACAAAAAACAGCATTATATTTCAAATTCAAGATTTGTTAATATTATTCTCCATTTTTTATCCTATATTATTGGCAGCTAGCTATCTTTATAATGATTACACAGTTCCTAAGGAACACAATTGCAAACTAGACAGTGTCTCGGATTAATATCCAATTTTTTATTTATATGAGACATCTATTGAATTTTTATAAAAGTCTAAAGAATATATTCAGTTATTAATTATTAAATATTTTTATTGAGATTTAAAAACTTTATTTTAATATTTAATCATTGTAGAAAATAATATTAACATAACCTAAATGAAACACGAAAACGGAAAAAAAGACATCAAATAAAAAGATTTCTGTCGCATCTGGGACTTGAACCCAGGACCTCTGCCTATCCGGGGCAACCGCTTAACCAACTTAGCTAATGAGACCAGTTCAATTTATGTCATCTTCATCGATATCATATCTTTAATTCAAGATAACAACTGAAATCTTTTTTTTATTTTCTTTCGTTTTTTCCGTTTTCATGTTTCAGTTAGGTAATTTTAATATTATTTTCTAAGATGACTAAACATTAAAATGAAGTTTATAGGTTGTAGTTTGTGGGGATCGTCTGATTTTTAAGATATAACATAAGTTCGAAAGCATAGAATGAAAGTCAGAAAGAATATAATACATTACTGAAATCCACGTGAAATGCATAGTCCTTGTTTCGTCCCATGTAAAAAATCGTCAAACGCAATCATAGTATCGTTAAAAAAATATCTTGACCATCAAAAAGATTTGAAAAAATTAAAATCTACCTACAAAATGTAGCGTGCACGCAAGACTCCAACTAATACTTCCGTTCGCCACCCGTTCACTGACTATCGAATCAGGCAGGAATAAAACCGGCGCTTAACAACTGTTCGCCAGCAAAGAAGTACTGTTATCGGCGAGCGCAGGTTTCGGTTTTCCCGATTTTCCGGTCTGTTGATGCCTCCACGCACACCCGACCGGATCCCACCGACATATATTTAGTCTGCCATGCTTTTTTTCGGATTTCCGGCTGAGGAGCGTGCGCCGATGCGTGGAGTGCGGATGCGGATGGTTTGAAAAGGATTTGTAATCCTAGAATTGAGTAGAATACTTTTATGAGATTTTGATGGACTCGAGTTCTCTTGGAATGGATACAGGAATAATTTCTCATTCCCTATGTAAGAAATCATTTAAGAATAGTAGGTAACTGATTTAGATCTAGAGGCAATAAATCGTTATAGTAATATATGTATATATATATATTACTATATGCTTTGACATTTACTTGATGGCTGACATGTAGCAAGGAATATTATAAGCAATGTTTTGTATATGTATTTAACAAATTACTATTTATAAATTATAACTAAATATCAGAATGGAGATACTCTCAGTATCGCCCTGGTGAAACACCACCATTCAGAATTAAAACGTTGCTAGAAACGATTTTTAGCCGTGTTTGTTGACAAGATCTGAATAGCCAGGTATTTTCCTACCTTCTTCTCCCCCTTCTCCTTCCCCTCCTCAACACCTTCAGCCTCGCAATATTCCCCAATTGGGGAATCCATAGTTTCACAGCTTAAGACGGTTGGGAGCAGTTGGAACTCTTGTGCGGTATTCATATAAAAAAAATATTATAAAAAAACGCATTCAATGAAAGTAATAGGAAAATCCTGAGGAAGATGATGAAGAAAATCATGGCACGTTTAAGTGAATCAAGGGTATGTATGAGAAAATCTAGGTATAATTAATACTAGAGCAAAGAGTGTGTGCCAATACAGAGTAATTTGGAGATCATCATCCCCTGCCTTTACGGAAAAATGGCGTCATGATGAGTTTATTGTTTAAAATCGTAATACCACATAATATAAGAAGGGTAAGTAGAACATATGTCCAGCTAAAAAAACAGCCCAGAATTCAAAGCAAATTAACAGAATTTTATAAAAATACTAATAATTAACCATAAAAATTTCAACTTAACGACTCACTCGAGGTAAGCATTCTGCACAGTAAAGGTAGTAGATATTCTTAGAGATGTAAACAAAATATCGGCGCATAGTCAATATCTGAAATCCTTGTTCTGCTCTACATAGAGTGGCGAGCGTCGCTCGTAAAATAACCCCCATAAAAAGATAATAGGCCAATGCTCGGGTGAGAAAAACCCTCACGCAAAAACAGCTCTTATACATTCATCTCATAGCGGCCAATTTTTCACAGCCGAACATGCGGTCAGTCCTACACAGAGCTTCTTTTTTTTATCAAAGGAATATAATATTTTTTACGGACTTCTACGGTTTGTGTTGATACATTTATTTCTTACATTATATTTGGTGTGATTTATATCTGTAAGTCCGCACGCTTTGATTTATAGTTTTCTTGCACTATGATACAACTGTTTTTTTTTCGGTGAGAGGATTTTTGGATTTCATGACTCGGTCTTTTATACAATCAAATGCTTAAGAAGTTACAATTGTTCTCCCATCATATTTTTAAAGTCACCTTCAATATTTATCCATAAGTATTTAAAAATTTTGACACTAGGACACTTATCAATGCTAGGAACTAAATAAATTAATGTTTTTATTTTACAACCGAAAACAATTATCCAATAAGTATTTATAAACATTTATTATTGTGATGTGTACCTATTTGTAACTTAACTCAGGGCTGCGCAATGAATATTTTAATTAAATAATTTAAAATGTACTTTGTTTACACCACTTTTATAAAAAGAAATAGATTTCTCTACACGTTTAGATAGCAATGCCATCATCCTCGGAAATAGATGAATACTAAAAAATAATTTCAATTTAAGAATATACAAAATATAAGCATAAACAAAAATGAATTAAACTAGGTAAGTAATTGATCAAAAATGCTAATTACGAAATAATTATAAAACATTGAATAATACATTATAATAATACAAGTAAAAATTATTATTATTAAAATTAATGTGAAAATAAATTTAAGAAAGCTATTTTAATTTTTTTTTATTATTTATTAAATTTAATTCGCTATTAATACTTTTTCTTCTTTCTAAAATTTCAAATTTATCCAATTGTAAACTGGTTGTATTTGTATGTAAATTTTTTAAACCTTTATTTATATCAAACGAATGATTGGTTTCTAAAATATGATTTGCAAATTCAGAATAGTTGTTATTATTTAAATACCTTAGGTGTTTCTTAACTCTAATACTGAAATTTCTAGAAGTCTAAAATATTTTAATTGATTGTATTTTCACTTATAACTGGAATCATCATAATAACCATATTAGAAATGTATAATTAGTGTAATAATCATGTGACGTATTCTGTAAGGGAGCTAAAATAAATAAATTAAATAAAACAAAGAAACCATTAGTATACAATGACATTATTTATATTGCATACTCAAGAACCTAATTGTGCATATTTTCCTCTTTTATTTTCTCTGCTATGTTTTTTTTCGTGCATAACTGTAGAATAGATCTCTTAATACAGTATAAAAAAATTAAAAAAAAATTGTAATTTGTTTTTTTTTTTTTTTTCATATTTGTTGACAATTGCAAGGCAAGCATTTTCGTCGTTTTTTGTGAAATTAGTAACTACAGTATTTTTTTTCTGTGACGATTTTCCACAAACATTGTTAATAATCATTTTCAGAATAAAAAATCAAAAAGGCGTTCTTTCAAATGGCAAATATCAAATTTGTAAAGCCACAATATGACATTATTTTTCTTTTTTATACTCAATCAAACAGATAAACATCCAATTAAAAATCCTTTATGTTCATATTTTGTACTCTACTCGAATGCTTATCGAAAATCCGAATAAATCATAGCGTTATATAAATCGCAACCGTGAAAGTATATAACGTATCTTCTGTACGGTGAGGTTCTGGCAACACTGTTTTTTTTTTTGGTTTCACAGTTGTAGTTTGCTGCCAAAATAATATCAGCCAGGAGCAAAAGGTCTAATAAACAAGTCACCAAATGCAATTCCCCTGACACTGGGGCATAACTCGCAGTAGGTGGAACTTGCTACCTTTCGCGAATAGTGAATAATGCTCTCCTCGTTTTACTGTAAATACAGGGTATGGTGAATAGTAACCAAGAAAATTTAAAAGAACAGCGTGTTGTATTATGACATTTGATATTATTAAGTTATTTATTAGACCATTCCGGCCGACAGTAATTTAACAAGCAGTTGGCAGAAAGAGATGGTATATATCCAACATAGAGTAATCAACTCTAGTTACCAACGTAATAGTTTAAACAGTACTTAAACAAAAAATAAAGTTATACCAATACAGTGTTCCTGTTTTCCAAATATGTTGATATAAGTAAAGCTTTTCTAAATGTGTTTTTGTGTCATGAAACTAACGCAGCTAGGCTTTTTCGAAAAATTTGGTGAACTATTTTCTTTTAATATTTAAATATTAATAGTTAAAGACCACCTAAGTAATAATAATTATTCTGAATTTGCTAAACATGTTTTGGAAAAAGATCATTCTTTTGACATAAATAAAGGTTTAAAATATCTACATTAAAATACAATTGATGTACAATTAGACAAATTTGAAATTTAAAAATTTAAAAAAATATTATTAATCATTTAAGTATTACTAATAATTAATTACTTTTAAAAAATGGTTTTAAATAATATAATAACTATATTTTTAATATTATTAAAATAAATTTGAACAATTCCTACTATTATTATTTGATTTTTTTATGCCTTACTTTTTCTTTCTTTTATTTATTTTTATATTAAAAATTATTTCTTTTTAAAATTTCTAACGCTTTTATTTATTTAATATTTTATAATAATTTTTTAATTTTTCAGTAATTTTAAATTTTTTAATTAATGACCTACCTACTTTCATAAATTATTTTTAAATTTTGTTTTGGGTTTTAATTTATTCTCTTTTCTTATTATTTTTTACTTGGCATTATTTTTAATAGGTATATTATTTATTCTGACGAGGCTAGCTTTGCTTCTGAAACATGTTGGTATTTACATGTTAAATACAGTGGCTTTAAAGAAAGTTATTATTATTCATTAATTGATAAACTAAAGTTTTTAAGACAAGAGTTTTGTGCATAGCGCAAAAGGGTAACAATTATTTTTATAAACAATAATTATTAGCCTGAAACACTCATCCAAATTGAAAAAACCTTCCACATAGACATAATTTGTCTCAACGCCATTGAGGGATTTAGCCGTTACAAGCCTTTCTCATACTAATAAAGTTGGTTGTTTACAGGTGAAATATAATAAAAATAGTAATTGTTGAATAAAACACTAGCATATATTGATTAACTTGGCGGGTTTGCGATAAGCCGACGTAGCTCAACGGTAGAGCACCTGACCGGCAATCAGAAGGGTGCAGGTTCGAGTCCTGTCGGTGACATTTATCATTTCTCGGAAGTTTTTTTCAATTTGGATGAGTGTTTCAGGCTAATAATTATTGTTTATAAAAATAATTGTTAATTATTATTCATTTAAAAACTGTTGTCAGCTGACAACGTCATTTTCATCTAATGGTTTAGGAAATTTTCAACATTGGGAAAATTAATAGAGAACGGTTGGGAAATATATGGTAATTCACATCTAATAACCAAGAAACACAATCGATTCTGAAATATTGTGTCTCTCCAGTGCAATTCTGTAAGTGTACTCCCCTCTGGAATATATGGTTATTCACATCTAATAACCAAGAAACACAATCGATTCTGAAATTTCTCTTTCTCCAGTGCAATTCTGTAAGTGTACTCCCCCCTGGAATATATGGTTATTCACATCTAATAACCAAGAAACACAATCGATTCTGAAATATTGTCTTTCTCCAGTGCAATTCTGTAAGTGTACTCCCCTCTGGAATAGTGCAATAACTCATCTAGTAGTTTTGTAATCTGGCGATACTCTTTCGGTGTTGGAAAGAGTTACAAACTTTCAAATAAATAAAATAACTGATCGATTCCCGGTTTATTCAAAGTACTTTAAAGTTCTCGCCTGGTTTAGGGGATGGTTTGCGAATGAAATACCCCCCCCCCCTTACCAACACCATCCCCCGTCGCTCAACCGGGGGCGTAACATTATTTTCCGGGCGAACTATTTCTTTTGGCTTTCGGCCAAAAACACCACAGTTCACAACTACCACCGGGGTGCATAAGAAAATTTATTTAAAGCGCGTTTTGATACATTGCTACAAGGTATTGTGGTGATTGCAGCAGAAATTGTAAATACGATTTATTCCCCCGCCTTTTGGTAAAACAGTGAAAACCAGCCTAAGAATCAGAGGCGGTTCGTGGCCTATCTCACTGGGAGTTCATTCGGAGATTGAAAAGGTGAGAAAAAATCCTTCTATAAATATAAAAAAACAACTTTTCCATATTACGTATTTTTTACCCAAATCTTTGAAAGGAATTTCATTATATCACTACACCAGAAATTAGCAACTTGGCAACAAAATATATTTTGGCGATTGATAAAAACGTCCGCGGCATCAATAATGTATTGTTATAAATACGAAAACAATTTACGTACAAAACTGGTAAGTGTTTTTAAATGAAAAAAATTCACCTTCATTAATTAACCTATTTTAATGACATCTTAACTCCAAAAACACAGAAAAAATTGTTGATTCTTGAAATATACTGTTCCGAACTTATTATCTGTTAACAAATCTTCATATAGCTGCGCACACGTTCGCTATATTCTGAAAGATTGGACGCTCGGCGCAATTTCCGCCGAAGCGCCACGAGAATGACAATGTATCAACTATTACTTAGAACAAGTGCCTAATTCTGTATCTTTTGCGTCAGCTAACGCATGTTAAATCAACTATAAACAACACATTAAAACAGTTTTTCATAAACGCATCGTCGTCTCTTGCGTTTGTGTTGTAGATTTTTTTCTTAACGTTAACGCAAACTTTAGCTTGTTATCAAAATACGGACTGCTGAACTGTCAAAATGTGTAGTTTATAGCCCATTTAACTTGCATTAGCAAAATATATAGACTTAAACCCCAGAAATCCCCATGGACCATGAAATTCATTTCGGACTCTCTCTCTCTGAAAGTATTACGTATACGGACAGGTGATTTTTTAGCATCGAATTTGAATGACGCGCTGTTTAAAATGTGGTAAAATTACGATACATGCTCGTTTTATTTTAGTCATACTTTTTATGGGAGTTTATTTCACAAACGCACGTTAAAGAAAACCGCCACTGCTTTAAAACATCAGTCTATATATGAAAATGAGATTTTACAGCAGCGTAAAAAAAGTATTTTTAAACGATATGCTGTATTCACGCCACATTGAAGTTACATAATTTTGGAGGCAACTTAGAAAATTATTTGCCGTAATTTAAATTTTTTTATCATATTTGCTATGTAAACATGATTACGTAAATAAAAATATAAAAACAAAACATTTAAAAAAATATATTCCTTTCGACATTTTAAATAATGTACGGAAAAATTGTGTTCCAACGTAAATCGGTGGTATTTAATTTAATGTAAAGTACACCATAACGCTTATTCTAATATTTAAAATATATATATATTTTATATTTCATCGTATTTTCAAAGGAGACGGGAAAAACTTTTTTTTTATTTATCACCGTTAGCCCCCAAATAATTGTTAAAGATGCCTCTAAAATCGCGAAAAACCAATTCCTTTAATGGCCTATATTTCATAATCTAAAACAAAAATAATAAATTACTTCTAATCCGTACTAGATATTTACTATACTTTTGATGAAAAAAAGATCATTTGGTTTAGGCGAGTATTTTGGTCTCAAATACAAAATTATGTTTTGTATGAAACAGGCCGCGCAGCCGTTCCCCTGAAGTCTAGTTTACAGAATTACAAAAACTATCTACAATTCATATTCTACAATTCCAAGAATAATTTTAAGGGTGGTGTTTCGTATTATGCGATTGCTAATACAAGGAAAATACAAGAGAAAAAATAACTATAGTGAATCTAACTATTGACTTTCAGAGGACTTCGTTCGATTCTCTTCTAAAATGATTATTTAACTTATCATTGTACATTTGGAATAATAATGGTTGTGAGTTATTT
This sequence comes from Halesus radiatus, assembly GCA_022606495.2. Classification (NCBI taxonomy): domain Eukaryota; kingdom Metazoa; phylum Arthropoda; class Insecta; order Trichoptera; family Limnephilidae; genus Halesus; species Halesus radiatus. The sequence continues at coordinate 25,163 of JAHDVE020001701.1, read as the reverse complement.
GAAATAAACACAATACAAAATACATTAGTTTGACACATTGTTGCCAGTATCAACAAAGAAAAATACATGTCAGCTTCTCACCAAATGTGATAAAATGGTTTCCCCCCCATCCAACAAAATAAAAGTGACGAATAATAAAACAGGAACACAAATTGAAAAATCGAATGCCGCCTTTGAATAAATCGCAAAAGAAATACACACGCAACACGCGCCTTTTGACAATCGGCAAAGATAAGTTGAATGGCAGAAAATAGTACAGAAAAGAAGAAATCATTTCATTGAATTCAGAAGAATAGAGGATCATCTTTCACAGTAGTTGCAATCTCCACATTTCCAGCAATTCTCAGCAGTTATTTTACCATTTTATTCCCACTCCGCACCCGTTTCTAGCACGGAGGCTAAACGTGGAGATATTATATTGTAAACATTTTCCAATAAAAGAAAAAAATATTTTTTCCGTATCAGATGTATTTTCTTCGAGTGTTATTACGTTCTTTTATAAGGCGTGTGTAGGATTTTGTTTGAAAATTACTGTCTTTTCTGATGGATTCGTGTTATTTTCAACATTGTCAGGTAGTCACAAATTATTAGAATGGTTTTTAGGATAAAAAAGAAACACAATTCATTAATTTCACCCAAGCAAAAATAATACAAAAGAAATTTGCTTTTATGGATATTCTAGACAGAGACTTCATTCAGAGATCAATTCATTTACCAAGAGATTATAGGCATGATGAGTCTGTTTTACAGGTATTAGACTATAGCCACTCCTATGAAATAACAGCATTAATTCCTTTCGAACCTATACATCTACAGAAAACAATGGGCAAACAGCAGAAGCATAGAACTAGGATTGGATAGAATCGTCAATGTCATTTTTCAACCTACAAAAACGCCAGCACCGACATCGCCACCTAGACGATAGGCGCGGGGAATACATATCGGGGGGGGCGAGTCAGTGCATCTGGATATACGAGTATATGGAATGGACTGCTTATTAACTTAAATTATTTTTTATTAAATAAGATTCACAAAAAAATACCAAAGACTAAAGACTGCATTTAATCGAAATTATCGCTGTCCAAAGTTATTCACGAGAATTTAAAATATTATGCTTACAACTCGGGTCCAGACAATATATAGCTTAGGATCCCGTGAAATTAAACCCTAAAGGGGCTGAAACGCAAATATTCAATAGTGTGCGCGCAAAACAGAAATAAATACACGCAGTAAGCGATGCGCCCAGATTCTCACTATAACCCACCAAGCTGTTATGTGTACCTCGGAACACTCAAATTTACTTTTATTACCATTATCCGTTACCGTTTCTTTAAATCTAAACATCTAAGTTTTTACAACCATGAAAGTAATTCAGTTTAAATAAAATAAAATCCTACACAAAAAAACTCCCAGGCTGCTGGCAGATAGACAAAGGAATTCTTCAATAGGATGATAGGATTACAGTTATTCATTGGGTTCATTCTAGTATTCGATGCCGTAAAGTTTACCTACCGATAGGTTCATTAAATCTAACTGCATGGCCAAAGTCCCAGGCTGCCGGTCGGCCGACTTGTTTTTTACTACTCTACTAATCGACCCCTAACATAACAAAACATTTCCATTCATGTATCTTATGAATTACGCCATTTTTGTACAAAATGGTTCGCCATTTCCATGACTGTACGGAACCCCCCAGGATGCTCACCGGCAGACCAACTTTTTAAAGCTTATTAAATGCCCATTATCGCTACGAAGTAGTTTCAACTTTGTATCCGATGACGTAGGGTTTAATGTTACGGGATCCTAAGCCAATAGTATCATGTCAGTCATAACCATCTATCAGATTATATATTTTTTTATTCCAAAATGAAATATGTTTTTGAAAGCAGATGAAATAGATAGAAAAGTCGCTACCTAGGTGGCTTGTGACTTATTAAGAATGCCAGAAGATCGAATTCGGCTGAGTGCTATTCCATTGGACAGTCCCACACACGGGTGAAAAGGCAACTCTGGAGGCTATGCGAGGAGCGGCTGGGCCTGCTATGGATAGAGGTCGCTAACGTTGTGCAGGACAGGGACGCCCGGAAGCGCCTTGTCAATGCGATAGGAAAAATATGTATATATTTAATAATATATTATATTCTTCGGGTTCTTAGATTTTATATGTAGTGTAAACCAGGGGAGAAAGTAATTAAGGACGGTTTTGACAAACTTTGTGTTATAGCAAAAAAAAAATATATAAAAAAAGGCTTTCTTAAATGAGAGCTTTTTTTAAAATTTTATCTTGAAAGTAAATAAGAAAGGTTTCTTAGATTTTATATGTAGTGTAGATCAGGGGTGAATGTAACTAGGGACGATTGTGAAAAACGTTGTGTAAAAAAAAAAGGCTTTCTTATATGAAAGCCTTTTTTTACCCAATTTTTTACTTGAATAAGAAAGGATGCATAACCTAATGTTACATCCTTCCCCTTAGTAATAATCATAATAATAATAGTTCTTTATTCCAGAAGGTTTGCAGGGGTAGTGCAATGCAATGCGTTCCATAAGTTGAGATGTTACTTTCGCCCCCTGTAACAGGGTCGAAAATAACATTTTTCGAGTATCCTATTTTATGCAATATAATATCATATTTCTTAATGTTTCGTAACTCACTATTTGATTAAAATATATGCAAAGTATCAAATAACTCGCAAATTCAGATTTCAATCGATAATAATTAAAAATGAAAATTACAACATTATTTTTTTGCGCACGTGGATTAACGAACTCGTGACCTCTAATTTGAAATAACTTCTTCTACATAATTTAACGGCGCATGGACCATTTTTATATGTTTTACTGACGTTTTTCTAGGAGCTCAACACGCGACCGAGGTATAACAGCCAATATCAGCGATATCAGTAAAATTCTCGAAAAGGCACAGTTGGACCGCGCGGGCAGACTTTATATGCCGTCTCTCTAATATCTACACTCTTTGAGCAAAACACACGTTCACCGTTTATTTGAACAGAAAATAATGATTTAATTGATAAACTAAAGTTTTTTAAGACAAGATTTTTGTGCAAAGCGCAAAGGGTAACAATTATTTTTATAAACAATAATTATTAGTCTGAAACATTAAAATAAAAAAACTAAAATTAAAATTAAAATTAAAATTAAAAATTAATATTAAAAAACTTTAGTTTATCAATTAATAAATATTTGACAAGTCAAAACATTTTTCACCAATAAAATGTAGACATAATTTGTCTCGACGCCATCTATTGAGGGATTTAGCCGTTACAAGCATTCCTCATACTAATAAAGTTGGTTGTTTACAGGTGAAATATAATAAAAAACACTAATTATTGAATGAAACACTAGTATATATTGATTAACTTGGCGGGTTTGCGATAAGCCGACATAGCTCAACGGTAGAGCATCTGACCGGCAATCAGAAGAGTGCAGGTTCGAGTCCTGTCGGCGACATTTATCTTTTCTCGGAAGGTTTTTTCAATTTGGATGAGTGTTTCAGGCTAATAATTATTGTTTATAAAAATAAAAATAAAATAATGAGTTGAGGAAACGACTGTGGGTGGCAATACATTTTTTTTTAAATCTTCCTTTGTAAAAGCATAGACAACAAGATGATCGTCGATCTTGTTCATAATACGGAGTTGCATATAATTTCTTGCATGGTAAATATTTGTTTATTTACTTAAGTTCTTATCCCTAATAACATGAGTCAACGGAAAAAAAAGATGTAGGTATACGTACAATTTCTAACTAAATAAACTGTCGCGTATAAGCACATTTTTAAGAAAATCTTTATATAATTCCATTTAAAACAAACGTTGTTTTTTTTGTTGCTTAGATGGGAACTTCACACCTCAATCGATATGCAAGCCCATCATAGAAGATTTTCAATCACTTTCCCATAAATTCTACTGTCCCTGTTGCCGCAATTAATAATGTTTGTGAAATATGATACGCTTGACAATTGCGGCGAGGGGAGGTGGCAGCAAAAATAATTAATATCTGCAACATCTCCAACAACATTATATCTCTAGGATTTATACGGCAGAGGTCACGGGACCAGGTTGAATTAAGATGAAGCGCAAAGCAAAATAATTATTTACACATATTTATATATTATTTTCAAGAAAAAAAACGATGTTTTGAAGGAGCTTTTCATTTTAATTGAAAATTTTATGGGTTCTTTGGTGCTACATTTTGTGGACAATTGGCGCATATTATTTAAATTAATTACGAATGTTTGTATTTGAATATCGAATAAACGAATATTACTTTGTCGCAATCGTACATTAATTTTTCTTATTCTAACTCTTGAAAATGACTTATGTACTGAAATGACGTAAGTACTGAAATGACTTCAGTAGTGAAATGACTTAAGTACTGAAATGACTTCAGTAGTGAAATGACTTAAGTACTGAAATGACTTCAGTAGTGAAATGACTTAAGTACTGAAATGACTTCAGTAGTGAAATGACGTAAGTACTGAAATGACTTCAGTAGTGAAATGACTTAAGTACTGAAATGACTTCAGTGGTGAAATGACTTAAGTACTGAAAATACTTATGTTTTCCAGGGGTTCCCGACTTTTTCTTCCATCCACTCACGCATCGTATTGTCTTCTGACATTCTTCTTTTCCTGAGAACGTTTTCCCTAGGGGTCTCGAGAAAAATTAAAATAAAATGAAGTTCCGATAAACAAATGACATCATACACCAAGAATCTTCGTGATTTAACAAATTAAAAAATTCCCTAGAATCAAAAACAACTATTATGAAATTCATTTTCCCGTAGAATAAGCGAAATGGGATAAAAAAAGTACCTTCGTCCTAACAATGAATACAAAACCAAACAAAAAATGTGTGCTTAAGTGTTTGGAAGAAATGATTAAATCAAAATAAAGTGATTTTATTTCTTTGCCAGGGAACTCTTTCCTGTTTTCATTCTCCTCATTAGCATTTTAAAGCAGGTATTCCTTTTATTTACTTTGCTTATTTCGAAAACCTGCTCTTTCGTTTCCGTGGAAGAGATAACAGCACAGAAATAAATCAAAAATTTGTGGAAATATTTCCAAGCAGGAAAATATAATTGTGTTTCATTTAATTCCGCGAGAGGAAACCGAATACTATTTTCACGCGTTTTAAAACGTGAAAATATAATCGAAAATTATTCAATTTTTTTTTTAAGTTTTTATTATTTTATTGAAGTTTAAAAAGCTCAATGTAATATTTAATCATTGAAGAAGATAATATTAACGTAACCTAAATGAAATATGAAACCAAAAAAAAACAACAGAAAATAAAAAGACATCAGTCAGAAAATTATTAATTACATAAAACAAAATATAGAGAAAAAAAATACTACAATTACAGTGTAGCACATAGATTGTATTACTTTTAACCAGAAGCTTTAGAGAAGTTTGCATAATTCCTTGTTTTCATTTGGCGATAATAATAATTGTCTTTTTTTCTTCTTTATTTGTATGGAATGGAAAGGTTCGGTAGAATGGAATGACATGTTTTAAATTACTTAATTTATTTATCTCTATAAAACATAACACATAAGGGATTGATCGATATATATTTTTTGGTTATTAATTATTAAGTTCAAAGAAAAAGACAATTATTTCACTTTCTTAACTTAACGACATACGTATTATCTTAATTAACTACATACAAAAATCTCTGGGAAATTCCTGTCTCGAGACAGACTACATATATAATAGGTATATAACTTATATAATAAGGTTAAATAATACTGTCATGAAATATCTTTTTTTTAAACCTTTTCACGATCGGGAGGGCTTTTTACCTATGGGCTTATATGTGGCATTTAATGGAAATATTGCATTTACTAACGACTTATTATATTATATAAATTGAAAATACACTTTGTATATACCACTTTACTTAAAATATATAAATATTTTGTTACAATGCTATCATCTTCAGGAATAAATGAATACTAAAAAATAATTTCAAGTACAGAAAAATGATAAAAAATTTAAAACAATAATTTAAGAATATACAAAATATGAGCATAAACAAAAATGAATTAAAGTAGGTAAGTAACAGATTAAAAATGTTAATGACAAAATAATTATAAAACATTGAATAATACATTTAAATTAGAAATATAAATAAAAATTATCATTATTAATATTAATATGAAAATAAATTTAAGAGACAGCTATTTTAAAAAAATATTTTATTATTTATTAAATTTAATTCGCTATTAACACTTTTTCTTACTTATTATATTATTATTTTGGGTGGGGAGGGGTCTATAAAGCCTACCCAAAGCCAAAAATTACAATTCAAAAAGTTATCATTAAATTCGACCTCCCTACTCTAGAGATATTTCGGGAATTTATTGTACCATATATCACAGAATTGTACAAAAGAAACCCCTTACATCAAAATTCCAAAGATGCTTTCATTTATAAAATTCACCACACTGGTAGTATAAGAAATAGATTTGAAACAAATGGTGTAATAACCATCCCAATCTAAGAACGATCACGGCTCAACACCACTACTTCTATTTAGGTGTAAGATTAAATTTGACTGGTTGATGGCTGAGTTGGCATCGCGTCTGGGTCCAACCCAGGCGTCGTGAGTTCAATTCCTCGTCTATCTAAGTCCTCCATCACGACATAAGCAACATCTTCCGCTTACTGTGATGGTAGTATGAGATTTTCAAATATTGTTTGGTTATTCGTAGCTCGGGAATATTTGTCTTCCTTTTTTAATTATAATATTTTTTTTAAGAGCACGTACAATTTACAAACATAAACAGAAATTTGAAAATTATGAAAGAATGTAAGTAATTAATTAAAAATGCAAAAAATACTTAAAATTAGTCATTTATATAAAAATTAAAATAATTTTTATTATTAATACCAAAAAAAAAAATATATATATATTATAATTTTTATTATTGGAAAAAAATATATTAATAATATTCTAAATATTAATGTGAAAATAAATTTTAATAAAAAGCTATTTAAAAAAAAACGCTTATTAATAATATTTAATTGACTGTTAACACTTTTTCTAATTTCTAAAATTCAAAATTTATCTAATTGTAAATCAGTTGTATTCGTATGTAAAAATTTTAAACCTTTATTAATTTCCAAACATGGTTGGCCAATTTTGAATAAATATTATCACTTCTCCTTGCTCCTTAAATTTAGTAATAAAATTTCTTGATCAATTTCCTATATAAAATAAAATTACTATCATTGCAGATTAATTTATGGATCCCCGATTTATTTAAGATATCATCTTTATTCGTGTTATTTCTAACACATTTTTTAACTTAATTATTAGTATAAAAAAATTAGCTTGTGTGGGTTTTTTTTATAAATAAATTTGAATTATTATCATTGTATAAAATAAAATTTTTGCCCACTTTTTATCAACGTAAATTTTTGTATTCTGATGAGGGAAGCTTAGCTTCAAAACATTTTGATATTTATATGTTAAACAGTGGTGTATATAAAGTATTTCTATTAATTTAATTTATAAATAGCTATTTGGCTATTTTTATTATTATTCTAAAATTGAATTTATAGTTACTAAATAAGTTTTTAAAATTTTTTGCGTATCACCCCTACTATCTCTTGTTGTTTTTTTAAAATATTTATTCTAATACTCCCACACTATCATGAGCTACTGGAACTCAATTTATGGAGATTAATATAAAAATTAGAAAAAAACCGTAAAAGTATTTTAACACATTGATATGAATTATATAAAAAAAATGATATAATAATTTTTTTTTTTTTATATATATTTATTTCTTGGTAAGGCAATCCCGATGAGTTTCAAAACTCATTTTAGGACGGGAGGAATTTACAATACATAGGTAGAAGATAGTACATACAATTTTACATTGACAGCAAAATATCAAAAATAGAAGTTTCACATACAAACAGAAATAATTTTATAAGGCCAAGTTAAATAGAACAACACACAAGAGAAAACATATAAGGGAACAACAAGATATACAAATATGGATTTACTGATTTTCATTTTTAAATATGCTTAAAAAGTATTCCTTTAAACAATCATTTTGAGATTTTTTATTTTTCTGGATGGTTTTGTACATATCTAGAAGCGAATTATAAAGTGTGTAGGCAATGTAGTTTAAAGATTTTATTCCATATTTTATAGTGTGTGTTTGAGGAATGCGGATTTTATTGTTATTTCGAGTATTGTGGTTGTGGATGTCTTGATTGTAAAGTGGCTTGACGTTAGTGTGAGTTGATTGTTGAGTAATTTGTAGGATGGTGCTGGTGATTTCATACTTAGGAAGGATCGTGATTGGAAGGATACCGGAAACTGAGTAGATGTCCCTGACATGAGTGTCCCATGGAAGTCCAAAAACATTTCTGAGGGCTCGGTTTTGAACCACCTGCAGATCAGCAATCAATTTCTTCGAGGCAAAGCCCCAGATACAGCAGAGATAGGAAATGTGTGAATGTACCATGGCGTAATATAATAATTAATAACATGTTATAAACGAAATAGATTACTTTCTTCTGTGCAATTGGTATGTTAGTTTTTAAAATGGGTTTTAAAGTGACGACGACGAAGTTTTAATGAGCACAGTATAATAATATATATATAATTATAATATAATATAATATAATAATTAATATTTTTATTACTAAGCAACGCTCTTTATGAGAGTCGATCCAATACATATTTTTAAAATTAAGAAATACAAACATTCCCAAGTAACGAGTAACCTGACAATATTTGAATTCTCTTACTCCTATTACAGTAAGCGGAAGATATTGCTTGTGTCGTTATGGAGGACTTGGCCAGCCGAGGAATTAAACTCACGACGCGATATCAACTCAGCCACAGACCGGTCTAACTATGTTTATCACTTTTTCAGAAAGAGAAATGCATTTTTTTTTTAATTCGTTTATTTTCCGCGAATGTGAATTAATAATCATACGGTAGCGAGCATAGAAATGTGTTCAGCCTTAAAATAGCAGTTTATTCGTACTAATATATCGCATGTCGTTGTGAGTTATTGATACGTTTTCAATTGATGTAACAAAGAAAAATCGTGTAAAAATTATATGCAACAATTTTTTTACATATATGAGTAATTACGTAATTTTGAAAATATTAAAGATTTGTCATAGAAGTTGCTGCTGAAAACCCTCCATACAAAACCTAGTTCGCCCCCTCACAGGATCTCCTAGTGAGGACTATGAAAATATTCCGTAAAATATGTGTTTTTTTTTTAATAATTATACGTTACATAATATATCTTCTTAAAATGTCAAAACTACACATAAAAATAATTGATAATTAAACTCGTGTGAAAATTTTGTTTTGATTTTCCTTTTTGATATGAACTTTAAATGTATCAATAAATCACAACGACATCTGATATACTAAAAACAAAGTGAAATTTTAATTCTGAACACTTTTCTATGCTCCCTATTGCATATTTACAGCTCTTTTTTGTGCTGGTGTGACATTTTTCATAACACTCATTCAGCGTTAAAAACATAACATTTATTTAAGTAATGTTAATATAGATTACAGACAAGAATACTGTATCGGACGCTTAGCCGCCCATTTTCATATTTTGTGAATAATTGTAACTTGTAAGGGAATCGGGTCGTGTGGGAAATAAATGTTGCTTCCCTGTTCGCACACAGGCCCGATTCCCGATATTTTTGTAAATGTCGGGTGGTCTGGGGATGATCATGTTCCTCCAGACCACTCTAAGTTTGAATGAATAAAGATGACAGAGCGAGATGACGCGGTGGGAGGGAGACGGTGATATCGAGTAAATTTCAGGGGCGCTACTCGATGCAGATTTTTGCGTCGATAGCGCCGTGAGATGCCAGCTAGGCCGCCCGGCGAGCGCCTACGTGGTATTTGTATACAGGCCGATAACGGAAAAATCGGCAGTCATCCAGCGACGCTCAAACCGATATCACCTCTGCTCCACCGACCGCTCTACCTCGCTCTACTTGAAACCGACCTGCCTTCTTCTTCTTTGACCCCCCGCTGACTCTTGGACCATCCCCCGGACGACCAACACTCACGGAACCAGACCACCGAATGACCACGGACAAGGCACGCAGAGCAGAATCCGAGTTTGCACAAATTTGTGTATTGTGCAAACGGATTTGTACAGCCGCAGGAGTTTTTTGCACAAAAAGGAATTTTGTGCAAAAGGTAAGGTGATACAGAAATCGTCGTCCTCTTGCAAAAGGGAACGATAGGTCGCCACCCCCTCCCCTCCAGACCGCTTTGATTGGGATCAGCAGGCTTCTACAGTTCGCTTGTGTGCCAGGACACGTCTGGTACAAATACTTAAAGGAATTCCGTTCAAAAAAGAAAATTAACTAAGGTATGATGATAATCTACGTATATATATATATATATATATATATATATATATATATATATATAAATCATTGTAAGTTTGATTGTTTGTTTGTCCTCGATTTTATCGAAAATTACTGGACCGGTTTCGCTGAAAATAGCACAGTTTGTTCGTATTGGAAAGTTTGGAGAGTAGTTTGAATGAAATCCAACATGTAAAACTGTTGCTATAACGTTTTAAAATTAGTATGGAAAACATTGAACCCGTCATGTTTATTTAGGTTAGCCCGTAGATATAACACTCTGGCTAGCCAGAGATTGCAGATTCAAAAGAAGAAGATATTTTGGGTGGAATATTTTCAAAATGGAAAACACGAGTAGGTAGGTACCTACTTAAGAAGTTTATGATTTAGATTTATTTTGAAAAAATAAACGTTTGGAATGAAATAAAATATTCAAATAAATGTTTCTTTGTTTGGAGATAGTTACTTTCGCTGTCAAATCAATTATTGTACCCAAGCAAGGCCGGGTACACATCAACTTTTATAATATAATATCTTGTGAATTATTATTACATAAATGCGGAGCATTAACAAAAATCACTCTGGAAATAGAATTGATTCTCAAATGAAGATCAAGAAAATATATTCACATATTTGAGCTCACCTAACCACAAAAGTTATAAGCTCATAAAATCAACAATTTTTAACAGTTTTTCGAAAACGCGTGTTAAAACACGTGTCACATTGTTTATATAATTCAAATGATTGCATTATTCATATACATGATTAAACAAATAATAATATTCGTGATTCTTACTATTCACTCAAAATGCGATTAATATGTTTTCCAAACAATTTTGCCCAATATTATTAATTCTCTTTCAATAATTTTATTATTTTAAAGATTTTTAATTAATAAATGAATTAATTAATATTTTATTAATTACATTTTTAATTAAGTTAGAATACATTGATAATAAATGCGTGTCCAAATGAAACCTTGGTCTGGGGATTTATTTTGCATTGGCATCCTTAATATCTATGGAACAACACTACCGACTGCAAAGTAGTCCTCCTCAAACTGCACTAATATTTGTCTTAATATTTTAGGTACCACAAGCTTGGAATAACTTTCTCATTTCAAATTAGAAATCAATAAAATATTCTAATTTTAACGTTTTCTTTATGAAAAGTAAAAAATTTGTTATTTGTGTGGATATTTCTCATGACTGGTCCCACAATTTCGCCACCGGAGTCGAGTCAAGGTGTACCCACTAAACTTTTCACTTTTACGGTGGTTCGTGAGGCCCGTACCAAAGTTAACTTTACTTCTACTCGAGTAATTGATATCGTTAAGTCAAGTTTATGATTCTACTTAAATACTTCTTTACAGCCGAATGATTATCGCAGCCAGCAAAACTGTATATTTTTAACGGCGTCAAGTAACTAACTCGTTATGTGCCGTAAAATATTACTACCTGAATAATTATCGTTGTTTGTAGTTGAGTGCTTTTTGGATTCGTCGGTTGATAAGTTTTTTTCGAAAAAACTTTGAACTAACAAACCCCTTTCCTTAATTTCCATAGGTAGGGATTCGACGCTTCGCGAGCTCTTTAATTAATACCATATTGGAAGCATCATTTTGTTTGTATCAATAACATAATAATGATTTCCTAACACTGTTTGAAAAAACATGAAAAAATTCATACTTTCTAACATTTTTACATTTTCTTTTATATAATTTATAATATCTAGAAGGATTAATGAGGACTAAGAAAATAAACAGATGGTCTCGTATTTTAATTAATGTACCCAATTTATTTCAATCACTTCTCAAACATCAATGTAATATTTAATACTAAATGAAACACAAAACTCAAATATTTCTTACAATATTCATTCCAGACTTATAAAAAAAGTCAATAGATGTCCCATACTAATAAAAATCGGATAAGTATATCCGAGATAATATCTAGATTGCAATTATATTCGAATCTAACCCTATAATCAACATAAAAATACTAGCCAATAATATGGGATTGAATGAAGAATTAATTGAACGGGTCTCATTAACTCAGTTGGTCAAGCGGTTGTCCCGTTAAGACAGAGGTCCTAGGTTCGACTCCCAGATGCGACTGATACCTTTTTTTATTTTCGGTAGTTTTTTCGGTTTTGTGTTTCATTTAGGATGGGTTAATATTGTCTTCTTCAATGAATAAATTAATATACCATTTTGAAATTTAAACTGTTATCCTTCAAACATTTTTATACTTACAACATATTTTGTGTTTTCACATGCTGAAGTGACCATAAACAGAATACTCTACTAGAAAGGAACTGTGATTAACTAGCATTATTTATTTAACAATTTATGTTGCTTTTCTTTTTTTTCTTATTCAATATAAGAATTTATTATTTTTATATGATTTTTTTCAATAAAATATTATTCATCTCACATCTTCACTAGTGTTTTTTATGTTTTATGTTTATGATTTTTTTTTTCGTTTCTACACATTGCATTATAGTTATTGTATTTATTATATCGTTAAAATTTAATAAATGAATTAAAAAAATATACTTAGTATTCACCACTTTACATTGATATCTACATGTATCGAAAGCGATGCTTTCATCATAGTATTAATATATTCCTGCCGATGAAAGCATCGCTTTAGAAGCATGTAGATATCAATGTATATTTAAAAAGTTGTGAATACTAAAAATATTTTAAAAATCATTTATTAAGTTCAATAATAAAAATTTAACTTAATTTCGTGAAGATTTGGAAGCGAGATTATTTTTTTTAAATTTCTTTTTACTTTTTACGAGAATGGCGCGAAAGAAACACAAATGTGATTATATTTCATTTGTGAACTTGTCGGAAGTGTGTTAATCTACATTAATGATAAAGGAATAAAATAAAAATTCGTAGAAGGAATTACTTTGTGGTTTGACATACTTATTTAATAAAACAAACAATTTGTTTCAAAAATAAATTCGTGGTTTAAAACAAAGTCTTTGTTTTAAAAGTAAATTAGTGGTTTAAGCCAAAGTCTTTGTTTTAAAAATAAATTAGCGGTTTAAAACAATGTTTTTGTTTTATTTAATAAATTATTTTTTTACTCACTAACCCCACCTTTCCTTATCTGCCCCATAGCAAGTAGATGTCATTTGTTAAGTACATATAGGAATAAATCATTAAAACATTCACTTGATAATCACTTTTGTTCACTTAACTATTCTTCGCCGGTGGTGTCAACTGAGTGTACATCGCCTCTACTTTTTTTCAATATATCTGCAAATACACTTAACCGAGTTCATATTTTAGGAATATCTTTTTGGAATGCATTTATGTATTAGATGAATAATAATTATAATATTTAATATAGTCATTGTTATAAAATACATATATATAAATTAATTTTATTTATTTATGTATATAGAGCTGCAAAGTCTTTTACATAAGGCAGATACAATAAACAGCATAAAAAAATATCCGGTTTTATATTTTAATCCGTTACGTACAATAATAATTAAGTTCATTCATTATAAATCTTGTAATCTAATTGTTTAACTTAAATTTTATATGTTAATTTAAATTTAAAATTTTATAAGTAAGAATTTTATTTTATTTGTGTTAAAATTGCTAAAATACTTTTATATTTCTAATTTAATCGTTTTTAAATTCTTCCGCTGTACTAAATTAATTTACCCTTGAGTAATGTCCTCCACGACACAAATGAGGACAGTATACATTCCTCTTTAATCAAAAAACACATAAAAAAATATATACACATACATCTGACATTCGAAAGCGAAGCTTTCCTCATCAGGAATTACAGAATAATAAAAAATAATAATGTCAAGTATAGACAAATGATAAACATAGAACACAACGACGGCCACCGTGGTAGAGGAGTAAGGCTCTCGACTACGAATCCGAAGGTCACGGGTAATTTTTAATTAATTATTTGTGTCGTTTCACAATTAATTCATTTAAAAATAATATATAGTATATTTGCGCATGTTCCAGAGTGGAAGATACTCTCAGTATCGCCCTGGTGAAAGACCACCATTCAGAATTGAAACGTTGCTTGAAATGGCTTTTAGCCGTGTTTAGTGACCAGATCTGAATAGCCAGGTATTTCCTCTTTTCCCCACCTTCCTCTTCCCCTTCTCCTTCCCCTTCCCAATACCTTCAGCCTCACAACATTCCCCAATCGGTAATGTCATAGTCTCACTGGCTCCAGACGGTTGGGGCAGTTTGGGACTCGGACTTGGGACTTGTGCGGTATTCATATATAAAAAAAAATAATAATTACATAGGTAGAAGGAAATTATAAAAATAGGCACGAAATATGTAAATAAATATGCGAATATAAATGAAGTTTTAACAAAATATACGAGTACAATGAGAATACGATGACAAAGTAATAATATTTATATGTAAGTATTTATCGAAAAAAATGTCTTATTAAAAATCAGTTATAAATTAGTTCAAATATACATATGTGTGTGTGCTTTGGTAACTTGCTGAGTGACGTGGTAGTGAGCGAGCGGGGCGCGGGGTTTCGCTTGCCGTGCCACTATGCGCGGTCATCAATAGTATCCAGCCATCTGTCTGCCGGCAGTAATGGACGTGTCATGCGTTTCATGCGTGGCTGATGCTTTTTCCTCGCTTTAAGGACTTAAACACAATATCTTACTTGTATATATGTTCACATGCACCATTACCTTAATAATTTATTTAAATAGTGCATGTGTCCATATATTATAGTAGGATACAAAGAGAACTATTCATTTGTTTCATTACTTAAAAATAATAAAACGCTAAATGCACACTGAGTGTACAATGCCGGAAGTGAGGGATTTTTTATTTCCGTAAGGGAAAGGTCTAAACAATGTTTTTTTTTTTTAAATAATCGTAAAGTTTCTTAGATATTTAAGTAATTAAGAAGATGAGTTTTTTTTAACTTATAACAACTAGATAAATTATATACTTGGTAACAAACCTTGGCCGACAAATAAACATCAGGCTATTTTCCGTCAAGGAAACGGACATAATTTGAATAAAGACAGGAATGGACGACGGTATCTACCCACATGAATTCCTGGTGTTTGCATATTTACGTAAGTTAAGAACAAGAATCCTGAAGCTAAAGAAGTTAATATTTTATCTGGCGATAAGTCCAAGTATTCCACTCGAAACTACTGCATTAAAGTTATCTCTGGCCCTCAGGGCACGGGATAGCTCTTTGGGTTTTTTAGAGCGGGCCAAACTTACGCTGAAAAAGGGCTGTAAATTTCCTTTTGCATTATAAGCAAAGTTTGTCCATTTCATGCCCTTTGCCCGGGGGAAAGATTGCCCGGAAGGTTTCAAGGGATGAATCCTGATTTTCAAACGAAAGTAACACGTGCCTTTGCTCGTTAAATAGACTACCTTAAACGGTGTCGTAGTCCAACACTACACCAACCTACTCGCATAACCTAATGCGTTGTTGATTGATTTAAATTCCTGGCTAGGTGCGAAAACCATATCAACAAATCAAAGGAAAGCTTTAACATGTTGCTTTAAAAGCCAATTAATTATGTTTTAATACCGGTAAATACCGCTCAACAAACTTCCACGTACTATAAATATTAGTAAATTATTCTAAGGTTTAAGTTTTAAGTATTCTCCGGAGTTCCTGATGAGGAATTCAATGAAATATTGACGATATTTACAAATTATCAGGAATTATTTTACAGAGCTTGGGTGAGGAAACGTATTCCATTTGCGTAATAACTTTAATGCGATTCCGGATAACACATAGATAAGTAGATATCCTCTATTTCGATCAGTTTCCGATTTTATAGATTTTATTGATCCTATATCGAACAACTTAACACGTACGTTCTGACGAAAGCATGTATTTTTATTATGTATATAATTTGGAAATCTACTAATGGTATTTCCAGCTTGTTGAAATCGTATCTATTCCTGACTACCAATAACGCGGCTCGTAGATTGATAAAGATAGACCTATCGGTCAGTCTCAACTATTTACGTCTCAGGTATTTGCACAGGGGCTATTTTTGACCTTGGCTGATGATTGATTGATCGACAGAGGCCCGTGTTCAAAAAAATCCCATCCACCGGAGTCGGCTAACGGCAGTAACGCTTTATGGTGGCAGTATAAATTAGGCTAGGAGCGTGCTCGTGTTTAATTACTTCCCGCTATTCGGAAGCGCCGCCATTTTGAGTTCTCGCGGCCGCCACTGCCATTTTACGACCGAATGCACAGGGGCGTAACGTCCATTGCTAACTGGAGAAGGGCATGTCCATTTACATTGTTTGTTGTTTATCAATGAAAGTGAAACCACGACAAGCAGTTTTTTTTACAAAAAAATTGGTGAGCCAGGAAGCAAATGATAGTATAGTTGTACAACAAACGGTATATTTCGGGTGCTACGTACATAGTTACATCTCAGCACATAGATTGTATTTTGAGAAAAATAACATTTACAAATAACATGATAGACGCCCCGCTGCCAGAAAAATATTTCACCTTACTGTAATCCAATACCACTATACCCGGAAAACATTAAACAGTGCACGACAATAATTCTATTAGGTACTAATTATTTGAAATTAAAATAATAGTCTGGAGAGGGTTTAAGAATTACTCTTGATGGTTTAAAATTTGATATCTAATGAAAATCATTATATTCTCTTTTTCTTTTTTAATTTAATGTAAATCAAATTTTATAATTTTATTTAGTTTTTATTATTGTTACAGCCGAACGCTGAAATAATCATTATATTCTATTCTAAAAATCTCTCTAAATAAATTAATAATATTAATATAATTTTACCATATTTACGTTTTTCCGACATCGTAAAGTGATAAATTATGATAATGTTGTGATTTATAAGAATGCTAGGATGACATAATGAGTAAGATTAAGAAAGGGACGCTTAGATGGTTTGGATATGTAGAACGAATGAACGAAGAAAGAAGTATAAGGAGAATATATGAATGGAAGAAGAAGCCGGGGACGTCCGAGGAAGACATGTTACGATTAAGTGAATCAAATACTTGAGTCAGGCGATAGCAGAAGTCGGAATAACAGAAGATAATGTATATATATAAGTGTATGCCAAGATCGAGTTGTTTGGCGGTCCGTTATCTCTGCCTACCCCTGCGGCGAAACGGCGTGATGGTTGGTTAGTTAATTATACATAATAAAGTCCCCCACAAAAACTGCAGGCTGAATATTTGCCTAAATACAGCATTTAGACCTGGAAAACAAATATCAGAGGACAAAATGTATTATGAAAAATCACTGAATCGTTCGCGGCCATTTTAAGCCTCATCGAAAGCGCGGCTTATCCAGTATCATTCATTTGAATAACGAGCTTTTTTTTTAAAGTGACCTTTGATAAAGACATCGCGAGGTGTACGCAGAAAGCCACCCGCAGGAGCGGCGTGCGGCAGGCACACCACTGTCGTCACGTTCCCGAGGTGGCTACACAGCACGCCCGCTTTTAGGGGATAATAAAAATCCACGTCTCGGCTATTCGGACGTCCGTGGCCATTATCCAACACCCCCGTATACAGATAAGAAGGGAGCTTCCGTTACGCTACCATTACCTGCAAACAAACTACTACACCGACACGGATCCCATCACAATCGCAGGTTGCGAGTTGCGAGGAATCACTGAATCATTGAATCACCGATTCACTGAATCACCGAACGCCTGAATCACTGAACTACTGAATAACTGAATCACTGCCTAAGTCGGTTGCCAGTGAGCGAAGAATATTCGTAATGTACCCACGACGATTTGTATAAACAGTTGAATATAATGCATACGCCCTTATCAAAGATCTCCTATTTTGATTTCGTAACATAGTTTGCAAGAAATGCACCGCCTAGCATATGTGTTTACGCGGTGGAATTTATTACATAAGAATAATATACTCGTGACTTGAATACACGATCTTTGTACTCAAGTGGGACTATGGTGGACAGATAACCGTTGAAGTTTAAATTTGATCGGTTTGCGTTTTAGTTGGGAGTAAAAAAACACAAGACATCCGCAAAGGAAATTGGCGGTCGATCAAAATAGGTATTTGAGGAAGGCTTATGTCTAAAGCTTGGTGCCACAAAGCTCATTACGAAAAATAGTAAAAATACGGTGCTGCATGACAATGAGTTTGATTAACAGAGAAAAATATTATAATATCGCCTTCAATGTAAAACGAAAACGTCCTAATTAGAATGACGTTTTATATCGTTTCCACAATCACATCAACAGCAACTACTCATATGCATCTTCAAGACTGATTCCAACAATTCCAAAAGTTAAAGCTTTAGTTACGAGAAACTTTTTTGCATGACAACTGCAATAATGCTACGTATAATGTAAAACTCTTTTTAATCTTTCTGAGAATATTTAGTCGCTTACATAATTTATGATATCGTCGAATTCTTTTCCCACTAGAAACAAACACGCGAATCCACAAGACTCTAGTAATAATCTATTCGTTATAGCATGACCACGACTACTCATGGCAGCCTATGTAAGTCAGTTAACCTTTGATTATACTCCCCCTTCCCTCGACATGTCTTTTACGACTTTAAAACAGATTCTAAAGTAATTGAATCAGGTCTTCTGTAATCAAGGAGACTTCCGTATTCGCTTCCGTTTACTCACGTGAACGAGGATAGGTATAGGTATACATTTCTACTGGCCCGACGTTAATAAATAGAAAGGGTCCAACCAGAGATCAATGAAAGCAAAGTGAAACTAAGAAATTTAACAAGGATTGAGTTCATAAAATCTTTAAGATTGGTTGTATAAATCTGAACATTAATGACTTAACTTCGAGAGGATTGGAAAAACTTAGTTTTGGTTAATTAACTATTTACAACCATTTAAAGTAGGGGTACACGGACTTTTTAAGAGGAAAGCCGAATACGAAGTCTTATTTTCTGTTCCTCTTATTCTCAAAAGGTGTACATACGAGAAATACTTTATTATTACTCATTAGCATTTTTTTATTTGGATACCGCTGAGACTATGGCATCCTCAACAAGTGATGTATTGTGAGGCTGAAGGGTATAGGAAGGGAAGAATATCGGGAAGGGGAAGATGGGGAGGTACCTTGCTATTAGTATTTGGTCAGCAAATATAGCCAAAGCAATTTCATCCAACGTTTCGATTCTGAATGGTAGTCTTTCACCAGGGCGATACTGAGTATTTACCACTCTGGAACGTAACGCAAGCATGCTACATATTATGTACCAGACGTTATGGTATACAGGCGAACTATAGAGGGCAGGTGATCCCGATCTGCGAGAAGACTGCAGGGGAGGGAGACACAACTTATCATTCCCTCGTGCAGGGGGAAAGATACCGACAATATTTTAAACTTTTGAAATTTGCACAGTATACACTTTTGTGCAAGAATTCCAAATTTGTGTAATTAGAAACTCCGGCGAATGCTCTGCGGGCCTTGTCCGTGGTCAATGCGAGAGTCTGGGTCCAGTAGATGATAGTAGTCCAGGAAGGGTCCAGGGTCAGCGGTGGTCAGAAATGATAAAGAAAGTCGGTAGAAGCAGAACGAGGCGGGGCGATCGAGGTAGAAAAGTGTTGTCGAAGCCAGAGTTTCTAGATGACCCGAGCACTCTGGTTGGGATTTCGTAACGCTATCAGCACATTTCCGTACCCATAGCGCTGTCTCCCTTGCACCGCGTTGCTTTGATCTTTAGTTTATTTTTTTCATTCTTAACAAGCAGTGGCGGAACACCCGCCACCTGCAGAGTTCATAATTTGCACAAAAATAAAATGATAGCGTAACGTATCTTTTGGCTATCGGAACCGGGCCAGTTGCGAACAACAATTTTCCGCTTGGCTCCGGCCCCATATAAGTGCCGACAATATAATTACGTTAATAAATAAATAAGATTTTAAAAAATCGCGGAAGAGGCGAAGACGTCCGACACATTTGCATAAATTATATGTGAAAAACAATATTTAGTAAAATTAAATTTACTTGCGCACCTCGGGATTCGAACTCTGGATTTGTAGTCTAGAACCTTACCGTTTGACTATGGAGACCATCTAAATATAGGTACATACTTAAATAAAAAGGTTAATTTATATATACTATTAAAATACTGTTTTGTTTCCTTTTCATTTACGTCCGTTCGTAAGCAGGTTATTTTAACATATCGTATGTGCATGCAACTGAATATACCCGTGTTGATATGTAACACCAACACAAGATATTCGTAGCACCAAACCTCAAAGACATATAGACACGAAGTTACTCTGAACTGTTCTATGTGAAAAGTTAGTCCAGTATCTTCCTCCCCCGCTTCCCGCTAAGGGTTAATACAATGTGCCAACTGGCAAGATGTATGCTTCCAATTAAACGTCAAGTGCAAGATAACCGCATTCGATTCTAGTACCTATTGACTCCCTGAATAATGGGGAATCCACTCGGAATGGAACTGTGGTTTTATTACGTTGATTCAACGTACATTATATTGTCGTTTTAACGTGATTTTCTACCTAGTCAGTTCACATTGTAACCGATTCATTTATGACCGGTGCTTAACAGCTTGTCCCAAAGGGGAAACTAAAAACGTGCTAATAATTTTAAACACATATAATATTTTGCATTCACAGAATCTACTGTAGCAACACCACATACCGCAAAGTTAAGTGTGCCAACTGTCAACTTGAATTACTTATACTTAATTATATTATGATCAGAAGTAGTTACTACAAAACTTTGTTTTAATATATTACTCACTCCTTTTTCAACATTTGTTGGTAATACTTTAACAAAAAAAAGTGACTTTAATTTTTAGAAAGGTGGATATTTAAACGTTTTATGACATTTATCGAGATAATACCCACTTCATAAACATCTTGACGATAGTACTTTTGTTCGTGGTTTTCGTGGAATACACACATGACAGAATACTTACCTTACAGTTAGATTTATAATAGTAACATAAATTAAGAAATTCTTTGTTACACTACTGTTTAATTTATACATCAGGATGCATAGTATACTAAAAAATAAACAGAAAAATAATAATGTAAAAATCGACATATTACAAATATAAACAAAAATTAACAGTAAGTGATGAAAGCATGTAAGTAATTAATAAAAAATGTAAAAAGAAATACGAATAAAATAAATTATTACAAAATGTTAAATAATTGATTATGTTTTAGAAATTTAAAAATGATTTTTTTTTATTATTAATATAAATAAAATCAAAAAATAAGAAAGCATAAAAATTTCAATATTCATGGTTATTATTATTAAAATTTTGAAATTCGTAACGAATGCCAGGCTGATGTAAGCGTAATGAGTAAGATTAAGAAAGGGACGCTTAGATGGTTTGGGCATGTGGAGTGAATGAACAAAGAAAGGAGTTTAAGAAGAATGTATGACGCGAATGTGAAAGGAAGAGGAAGCCGGGGACGCCCGAGGAAGACATGGCACGATCAAGTGAATCAAACAATTGAGTCGGGCCATGTCAGAAGTCGAAATAATAGAAGAGAATGTATGAGACGATGTACGAATGTGAATGAAGCAAGAAGTGTGTGCCAAGATCGAGTTGTTTGGCGGTCCGTCCTCTCCGCCTACCCCTGCGGAGAAACGGCGTGATGGTTAATCAGTTAGTTAGTGGTATTAAGGTGAAAATAAATTTACGATATAGCTATTTTAAAAACATGTTCCCTAAATTAAAAAATTTCAAATAATATAATAATTTAGATAATGATAATTTAATTATTCGGAAAAAGATTTAGACACATTATGCTATTACCACAATGAAAGCAAACAGCAAAGTAATAGTACTGATTTTATGTGACAAAGTAGTTAGAACTCCTTATAGACGAACTTTATTCTATAACTCCTGCAAATGTAGTTCCTGCATACAAGTTTCGTGATGGTATTTTATATCTGTGATCTATAGGCTGTAAACAGTGGCGGTTTTCTCTAACGTGTATTTGCGCAATGAACTCCAGTAAATAAAATAAATAAAAAAAACAACAACAAACATGTGTCATATTTTTACCACACTTTAAATCTACACTGCTATATAATTTGTTAACAACAATAATTGTGCGGAATAGTATTTTGCATGAAACAACAGATTCTTTTGATCGTCTTTTATATCGTTATTAAAATAAGTTAATTACTGAAGATGATACTTTTTGAAGCGCGCCCAGCGTTATCGCGCTGTATGCTTTAGTTACGTAAATTGCGACTCAGCGCTATAGCGCTGAAATTTTCTGTGTGCTCTTTGTCGTCCTTGGGAGAGCACGTGTTCAATTTGAGCGTGGTATATTGCGGTTGGCGCGCGTCTTGATAACTGTATTTATTGTTTATCCTGTTAAATAAATACACCCTAAAGTGAATCAATATTTTTCACTGTCGAAACTTAGTTCTATTGCGGATGATCGTAATGTATCAAATGACAGCGGCACTACGGACAACGAGGCCTTTGTTCGAATAAATGAATGTGTGCAGCAACAACGAATAAGATAAGATGATCCAATCTCATATGCGTTCGCTGTTAAAAGGGGCTACATGGACCACGGGAAAAAACACAATTTTGAAGTCAAATAATCTTTTTTTTTCTGTTTTTTTAATATTTTTTGTAGATGGAAATGTGTAGCTTTTTTTGTATAATTATAATTACAATATTGGTAAAATTTCATTCTTTACTTGTATAATTTCAAAAAAAAATTAAAGTTGATTGATATTTGTCCAGGTTATTGCATTTTTATTGAATACCATACTTTTTGTATTAAAAAAACACAGAACATCTGTAGCAATTTATATATATACTTGCAAAATAATCATAGCACTAAAACGGTATAAGTTTTTTTTTTTGTAACCTACTACAATATATTATTCATTAGCCATGAACGAATCGCTGAATTGTTTCTTGTTGCTAGGTCGCTAGTTTCTGGTGCAGTGATTTGATGAAATTCCATCAGATATGTATGATACGATAAAGAGCTATTTTAATAATACATTTTTTGCTCACTTTTTAATCTCCGATTGAACTCCCAATAAGAAAAGACATGAACCGCCACTGGTTGTACGTTGTTAGATATGGGTTACCTCCTCATAAGCAACAAGTATTTTCCTAACACACAACTTTTTTTATCCTATGCGTTTTTCAAATACATTTGATTGAATAAAATTTAAATATATTGGACTATGTTATTGAACCTTATAACCCAGTGGTGCACAACTGGCTACACGCGAGCTTATTGTGTGGGGCCCGCGGGAATTTTCGTAAAGCCCAATTGGTTTAATGAAATATAAAAAAGTGGCGGTATTTCTGTAAACACCAACAAAATGTATTTGTTTTACTTTTTCAAAGCAAAATTTTCACGGCGGTGCTTTCTTTGTTCGGACTATGACTAATATTTTGAATGGGTACGCGATCAAATGTTGTTTCTGAAAACATATTCGTAAGAGAAACGGATTTTAATATTTCTTATTTAATTATTTTTGGCAATCGTTCGAATTTCCGGGTACAAATATGTACGGTTTTAATTTTCTGTCTCGTCAGTATTTTGAATCAGCCACCCAAAATTACAAGCATTTATAAAAAAGGTTCTTTAATATTTCAGAGTGATAAAATTTAGAGAATTTTTTTAGCCTGCGACGCTTAGTTTGTGCTATCTATGATTGATTTATTAGGTGATTACCAATTTTAATACCAAATAATTCAACATTAGCGAGTTAACCATGTCAAGCTGTAGGTACCCCTATTTTTATTTTTTTAAATTTGATACCATACAAGAGTCCCAACTGTTCCCAACTATCTGGAACCATGTTGTTAAGCTGAAAGTATTGAGGAGAGGAAGGAGATGGGTGGGAGGAAGGTGGAAATACCTGGCTACTAAAATCAGGTCACCGTATTTCTAAACCCATTTCGTGCAACTTTTCGATTCTGAATGGTGTCCGTTCATCAGGGCGATACTGATAGAATTTACCACTCTGGAACGTGTCGCAAATATACTACATACTATTTTTAATAAATAAGTTGTTAAATAACACAATTTAATCAAATAAAATTTACTTACGTACGCCGGGATTTCAACCCGCGACCTCCGGATTCATAGCCAAGGGTCGTAACCACTCAACTACGGAGACCGTCAACCTACCTATAACACCTGCGACCCGCGAACTTATTTAAATCTGACTTAACTGATTTATACATAACTGTTATAATATATTTATTTTTCATAATATGGTTAAAAAGGACGGATAATAATTAGTTATCAATAGCTCAATTGTTGAGTGTTGTTCCGGTAAGACAGAGGATCTGGGATAGATCCAATTATGACCGTTACTTAGTTTTCTGTTTCATATTTTTTTTTGATGTTTGATAATATTATCTTCTTCAATGATTATTAAAATATTTTATAAATTGAATTTATTAATGTTATCATCAAGTTCTACAAGTATTACTGTGACAGCTGTTTCGGCGTTCAAGTCCATTTTTTAAATTGTGGTTAGGCTACGTTGAAACGACTTATTTATATGATTCTGTTTACCCCTATCCAATCACAATTTTGATGGTGCCTAAAATGATTTATTACTAGTGAAGCCGATTAACTGAGAACTCAATTGTGATAATTGATTCTCCATTCCGTGAGGTAATTACATTTGACGCATTAAACGCATTGTTTTCTTAACAGATTTATAATGAAGTGAATGCTATTGAGTTGTGTTATATTATTTAGATC